>JAHXHD010000474.1:0-33288 GCA_019857685.1 Papiliotrema terrestris
AGCTATTGAGATGCTGGCTCGTCAGTCGTCAGTGGAGGTTACGGCTTGGAGACGCGACGAATTGGACGGACTATGACGTTGATGCATTCACGACTTGATGCTTACTGATTGATCGACTTGCTATTCATGCTTGCTAGCTCGTCCTAGGCCAGTTCCTGTAAGGCATCTCATTGCTGGGTGTTGGGCGATGAGACAACTTTGATCGAAAGCTCGCAAAAGCTCGTACACCCTTCGTGCTCGTACACCCTTCATCACATTGCTCGTTGCATTCTCGGCATGGTCATCAAGATATCGCTCGCCATGTCCGGCGTCATCCAGTCTCTCGACACGGCGCATCGGCTCATGCCATCCCCACCATGTTCTTGACCACCGTCCGCGCGTACGGAATATAGCTGAGCGAGTACTGGATAGATCAGCTCGGCGCCAAAGCGGGACATATGACCACGCGTCGGCGCGTGAGGACTCACCCACAGATACGCCAGGTATTGCAGCTGAGGGTCAGCCTCTGTGCTTTCAAGCTGCCGAGCGACTCACAATGACAAAGATGATGCAGAGGATGGCGGGCAGGAGGAAGGCCGCGACGAACGTGAGTGCCAGCATGATGAACAGCAGGATGGTAGCGACGACTCGGACGGGCTTGAACATCGTCTCGAGCTGCTTCTTGAAGCCGCTGTGGGTCAGCCCGGCCTCTGGAATAGCTACATGAGGGGTTATCTCACATCAAGAAGCCGGTGCCGACCAGGGATATGATTGTCCCAACGGCGAACAGAGCTGCGAGTCAGTCACAGGCTGCGTATATGGCGCAGATCACCATGATGGGAGACAATAAGAAGTGTGAAGTAGAGGGAGAAACAAGGAACCGGTCGAGGGGTGTTACCATGGTCGGAAAATCGCTGCCGGGGGGCAGGATCACGAGAAGTAGACTCACTAGCAAACGCGCCTGTTGCGCCGAGGAAGAGCAACACAGCACCCAGCATCGATATACCCAGTCCTCCTACAAAGCCTGTCGTCAATGAGCTGCCTGGACCCCTCGGAACCGGAACAAACGCACATGCTGCGAAGCCGCCCAGACGTTGCGTGCGGGTGAGGCCCAGACCTGAAAAGGCGGATTTGTTCTGCCCGAGTTAGTGAACGCCATCGCGGACGCCCGGACCGTCCCGAGAGGCTGGGTCGAGGTCATGATCCACGTACACCGCCAAAGATAACATCGTCCGTCTGCTCGTCGAGGTCTGCGCGGGAGTCAGCTGCAGCGGAAGAGGCGGAAGGTGGACCGCGGACGCACTGAACCATCCTTTGGGCATGTTGATGAGACTTTGTGGGGTGAATTGAACAAGGATTAAGGGAGATTGGAAGCGCTTTGCTGGCCCGACAAGTGGATCTCTGACGGTATGGGTGTGAAGCAAAGTGAGATGGATGTGGGGCTATGCGACACAAGCAGGTGACGGGCCAAGAACTTGTCGTGGACACGGAGACGCGCTCGCCGTTGACCGAGGCACCGAGGCGAGGCGGCCATCGCCGCGTTCCATCCCCCGCCTGCTGCGGGAGCTGGGTCAAGCGACGACACTGCCTGCTTTGTCGTCGTCATGCTCTACGCATTCCTCATCGAGACCCCTCGCCATGTCGCAGCTGCTCACATCCATACAATCTCGTCTGACGACTACCTCGACCCTTTTGCTCGAGCGAGGGCGGATTTTATCGCTCAATCTCCCTCCCAGCGCTTCCTCCACCGCCCAGATCACCCGTAACCTCACCACGCTCCGCGCCGACCTCACAAAGCTCGAGGACGAGGTGGAGCTGGAAGCGGCTGGCTTGGCCGTCGGGGGAAAGCGTAAAGGCAAAGCGACCGAGGGCGAGCTGGCCAGGGCGCTGAACGAAGCCGGGGAGCGGTACGATCGGTTGTTGGAGATGTTGGAGGAGGACGACGCAGGGCGAGAGCGGGCGAAGGGGTTGAAGCGCCAAGTCAAGCGGTGAGCCCTCTGGCCCGGCGTCATGCAGATCATGAAGCTGATGTTAGTGTCTCCCGGTCACCCTCGCCGTCACCTTCCGAGCGGGCAGTGACATCGCCCGTCCCGAAGATCAATGTCGAGCGGAGCGGCACGCCCCGGCTAAGCGTCGAGCCCCCCACGCCCATCACGTCCGGCCCGTTCAGAGATTATCCGGATGACGCCGATGAAGCAGAGGCGCAGAGAGCCAATGGGGGTAGGACGCCGCAGGAGATGCTGGACGAGCAGCAGATGATGATGAATGGTCGGTCATTTCCGCTGTGCACGCCCGATATGGCTGACTCTTGCAGACCAGGACGAACGGCTCAACCTCCTGTCTAGCTCTATTGGGCGACAGAACCACCTCTCGATACAGATCGGGTCGGAGTTGGACTTGCATCATGATCTGCTGGAGGACACGGATGCCGCCATGGACAGAACGGCCGCGAGGCTGGGTCGAGCTCGGAGGCGGTTGGATACGGTCGCTCATGAGGCGAAGCAGTATGGTGCGTTGCAAGCTCTCCCACTTCGGCAGCTCGACCCTCCCTCATTCGTGTCCCGCCTGTGTTCTGCGTCCCGCAGCCATTTGCATACATCCTGCCATGCCTGCTTCCAGAGCCATCGCTGATTGGCAGGAAGCACCATCACCATCGTCGTGCTCATCTTCATCCTGCTCATCCTCATAATTGTCTTCAAGACATAGTGTTCTGGCCCAGCGTTGTAGCACCTCACAGTTGTAAAAGACACAGAAAGCATGTAACATCATGGCGCCTATGGTACATCAAAGCCCGGTATCTACATCGGCGCAAACCCCTACTTCTGCTCCGCAAAGACCTCTTGCACGTCTTCCTGTTCGTCAGCGCGAGTACCTCTCCAGTGCGCGCTTTATACGCACTCGCTCCGCCTCGTTCTTGTACTGCTCAACGTCCTTTGCGAGCTGAGACTTGTCGGGATCCTGCTGGTGCGTGCCATTGTGATCTTGAAGCCGGTGAACAGCCATCATACCCAGCACAGCACGGCGGACTGCGGTTAGCCAGCTTCTAGTTGCATCGCCGCCGACTTACAAGTCTTCTTCGCGTCAAACGCGGCCTTGACGTTCGGTAGCAGATCGACGGCCTTGTCCGATGCGTCCGCCTTCAACCAGGGGTGGTTAAGCAGCTCGTCCGCTGTCGGCCGGTTTGTTGGGTCAATCGTGAGACACGCGCGCACGAACTCTCGAGCCGTATCAGACACCCCTTGCCAGTACTCGGCCTGCGAGTCAGCTTCGACGACATCAATACGAGTCCGACAGCTGACCGGCTCGAACTTGTAGTCTCCGTTACAGATCGCCTGCATCTCCTCGTACTGGGAGTCTCGGTCGAAGGGAGTATATCCGCACAGCAAGAAGTAGCTAGCCATTAGCAAACACTTTGTGGACATGTCTCCCTCACCTGATCACGCCGATCGCCCAGATGTCAACCGGCTTGCCATGTCCTGCCTTCTTGAAGATTTCGGGCTACTGATGAGCATTCCGGTGAATCAGTGCAAGCGGATATCACGCACAGCCATATATCCGGGAGTCTGAACATGAGCTTGTTGAAATCAGCGCAGCGCAAGGACATCAGCTCACCCCGCAAGTGGTCGTAAGAATCGAGAACTTGTCCTCCTCGAGCACCTTCGACAGCTGACCGTCAGCTCTGATAGCACTGCGTACTCACGCCAAAGTCCGCCAACATGAGCTCCGCGTCCTCTGCCTTGCTCTCAAACAGGATATTTTCAGGCTTTAAGTCTGGACGTGAGCCGGCATCTGCAATCTACTCGCCAAGCCCACCTCGGTGAACGATGCCCTGGTCGTGCAGATATTTAACCGCCGACACAATCGTGCGGACGATGGAGGCGGCATCCCTGACGGTCAATAAAGCAGGAGGGATATCACTCACTTTTCAAAGTAACTCCCCCTGGCGCAGATCCTATCAAAGAGCTCTCCGCCCGTACACAGGTCGAACACCAACTGCGGATCAGCTTTCCCACATCGAGTCGCAACCTTCCCCCGTCCCTGATGCCTCCTCCCCAGCCCCCTTTGAAATGGACCACTCACATAGAGGTTGTGCGTCGTCTCGAAGAAGTCGTGCAATTGGACAATGTTCTTGTGGCCGGCTGAGACGCGCTTGAGCACCGCAATTTCGTTTCGCACCTGCGCATGAGCTCGACGTACGAACAGACGGTGGACTCAGCTCACCATATGTTCCCGGCCGACCAAGAACTTCTTGTTGAGCACCTTGCAGGCGTAATACTTGCCGGTCTGCGGTATCAGTTGTGCTGCTCTAGCTGGAGAAGCAACAAGGAGATAAGCCTACTGTGATGTGCACGCATTCTTTCACGACGGCGCTATAGGTGAGCAAGTTGCATAGGTATCTGGGCGAGGTCGCTCACTAAGTACCGCTGTCGGATCAGCATGGCTACTGTATTCGATCCGGTGCGGATGGGCAGACTCACCTGCCGAGCGTCTTGCCGGTCTTGTACTGCGCGGATGAGCTCTACACTTGACTCGCGGACATGGAGTGGGTATCTTACCTGGCACGGAACTGTCTGGGGAGGCATTTGAGAGCGTACGATGGGATACTTGAGTGATACGAGGTGCGAGGCAGACCGAGTCGACTTGTACACAGCGCGGCATTGATGCTTGCATCATGACGGCCTGCGTCCCTGTCCCGACGGCATCGCCGACACGTGGCCAGGTCATTACCGTGGGAAAGTAACGAGACGGCTATTGCCGGCGCCTCGTCACCAGCGATGCCTCAGTACTCGAGGACAGCGCGTTGCAGGGTTGCCTGTGGTGGACGAGTAGTGATTCCGAGCTCATACCAGTCCGCCCATTTGTCTCGCATGCGGCCTGCGTCAGACCTGGACGCGAGCGCACCCCATTAGCTCGTCAACCTCGCTGCCAAGTCGCCCGGCATGAGCGGCACAAGCCCGATGATGCGATGCATCTGCAAAACAATCGCCGAGCGCGCTGCGTTCTCGGCTTCTTGACGACCAATCACGCCATCTGGAGCACACCGTATGCGCTCAAGTGCGCTAGCTGACGTACAACTCACCATTCTCCATCGAGAAGACGCCATACAGAACAATCAGACGATGGCCCATGTGCGCGCGCAGTCGACATGCATACAGTACACGGACGAGCCAATCTGGCGTGCTTGCTTGTCATCGCTCGGTCCAATCCGGCACCGAGTGGGTACATATAGCCTTGACCCGACTCGACTTTCCCCCGAAATCACTTGACCAAAATGACCACTGTAACGCAGACGCTTTCGGGGCTAGAACAGCCCACGGCAACGCTCCACCTGCACGGGTCGTCCCCGCCTCGCACGCCCAAGGTGCAGCCTGCTCCTGCAGCAGACGGGTCCAAGTCCGATGAACCGGTCGAAGGGGTCGGATACCCCGGGCCGGATTACAAGTACAAGCGCTTCCTGCCCTCGTTCGACCAAGAGTACAAGCTCCCTCCGTTGGAGCCGTTCGAGCACGTCGACCCCGGCCACGCGGCTTTGTCGCACGCCAACCCCCGCGCTTTCCTCGAAGGTGCAACCGTCAACCCGCTCACGCCCAAGTTCGGCTCCGAGGTCTCCGGCATCCAGCTCTCGGCACTGACGAACGAGCAGCGATCGCAGCTGGGCCTGTACGTCGCGCAGCGCGGCGTCGTCGTCTTCCGGGACCAGGACTTCGTGGACCAGTCGCCCGAGTGGCAGCTCAGGGACTGGGGATCGTTCTGGGGCAGGCTGCACATCCACCCGACGTCGGGCCAGCCGAAAGAATTCCCCGAGATCCACCTCGTGTACAAGGACGCCAAGCCCGGGTCGGGATTCTTCAACTACAAGAGCAACAGCGTGACAACGACGGGATGGCACAGCGACGTGACGTACGAGGAGCAGCCCCCCGGCCTGACGACTCTGTTCCTGTACGGCAGCCCCGGGACGGGCGGGGACACGGCGTACGTCTCGCAGGTCGAGGCTTACAACCGGCTGTCGCCGTCGTTCCAGGCGTACCTCGAGACGCTCCAGGTGGTCCACTCGGGCGTGGAACAGGCCAACTTCAGCCGGGCGGGCAACAGGGGCGGTGTCGTCAAGCGCGAGCCGGTCGAGAACGTCCACCCGCTCGTCAGGCGTCATCCCGTCACCGGTCAAAAAGCCCTGTTTGTCAACAAGCAGTTCTCGCGACGGATCGTCGGCCTCAAGGCGGAGGAGTCGGACGCGATCTTGAACTTGTTGTAGTGAGTTTGCAATGTGGTCCAGCTGGACTCATGCTGACGGCAGCACGCACATCGCGCAGGGACATGATTTCCAGGTACGCGCGCAGTGGAAGCCCAACACGGTCGTTCTCTGGGACAGTGAGTTGCTCGCGATACGACGAGGGGTGGAGTTGACTCGCAGACCGGGTCACCGCTCACAGTGCTATTGGTGACTACGATGCCGCGACCGACGGGTTCAGGCATGGTGCACGAATCACGCCCCAGGCAGAGAGACCCTTCTTGTAGCCGTACCTTGATAGCTCGGACCCATGCAGCTCGTTGTAAGTGTTCAGAAGCGGGGTCGCGTCAGGGAGAAGAATCAGTCGCTCGAGAACCACTCCAGTCCTCGATCTGAAGCGGGGGCTTCATCGTCCATTACTCTATCGTCGGCATCTGCACAAAGGCCGAGTGGCTCACAGGAACCGGACCGACGGGCGAGCCTGGAATGGTCCGAGTCCATCCGACCTGCATTGCGGGAAGTCGGGAATGCCCCGTGCCACCAAGCTGGGCGCGGGAGAGGAAAATGCGATTGATGATACATGTACACGTGCCTGCTTGTACGCAGGCTCCAGACGTCAAGCCATGGAGCGTCTGACCGGATTCTAGATTGCGACCCGGACTTAGATGAAGTAGCCTCCTTGCGGTTTCGTGTGATCGTGCAGCACGCTCCAGATGCCTCTTGCGCTCTCTCCGCCCGGTGCCGCCTCGAGCTGGTTGTTCTTCAGGTGCTTTATCTTTGCGCCCGATGCGTTCAGCAGGAGCTCCACCTGGGGTCAGCGTCGAACCTTCCCGCCGCACTTCGACCTTTGGATCTGCCCTCCCCGAGCCCGAGAGCAGCTGCACAGATTCGGAGGCCAGACTCACCTTGGTCGCAACTTCTTGTTGAGGCAGATCGTTCACGCAGATGATCTTATCCCGCCCGTTGGTGTACAGCCCACGCAGCACCGCCGCCTTCCCCCGCTTCAGTGGTCGCACCAGGAACTCGATATCTGGGTTCTCCTCTGCCGTCTTCAAGAATGGTCGTTTCAGCCATGACCTGCTGTCAGTGATCTGTATGAACGCAGATGTCTGCGAGCAAGGTAAGCGTGTGCGCAGGAGAAGAACCGGAAGGCTACACAATGGCATGACACGCTGTGTTCCCACTCAGGCGACCAGATGTGGAAGAGCAAAACCCACCTGACGCCGTCTTGGTGTATCGAGTACGGGTCGTAGTCGATGATCACTTTCCGGAGGGGCGTGAGGAAATGGTTGTATCCGGGCACCGAGACCGTTTGCGGGATGAGACTTCTTGTGGATCGTACTCTCATGCTGAGCGTCGTATTGGTTATACTGTGCGTCTATGTGTATGTCCCGTGTGATGTTCAAGCTGTACATCTCGCCGTCGTCGTCGCCGTCGGTAGCTGCGACAGCAACGGCGAGAGCCCTCGACAATCTGGGAGAAATGAAAGAAAAATACGGAAAGAATTACGCATCGCGCCTGCCTGGTGGAGGGCTGCTTCGAGGTTCGAGACGCGTTGGGTTGGACGAGATTTCGAGCACAGAGCTTAGACGTTCTCGCTCATTCCTCTTACTTCTTCATCGTACTCGGTCATTGCTGCTTGCGTACTGGAGACCTCACCCGCTCGACCATTCACGGACATCACGACTAGCCATACGAAAAGAAGAACGAATCAGCCATGTCCAGTATTGAGCTCATCAACCCCCGAGCTGAGAGCGTCCGACGGACACAGGCTCTGCAGGTCAACACGGTGGGTCCGCTGTGCCCTTGGCGTACGTGGTTGCTCATGTCAGGCTGGAGCCGTCGGGCTTGCGAATGTCGTCAAGAGCAATCTTGGTCAGTTGTCGCCGTGGTGTTGAACGGGGATGTCACAGCTGACGAGCAGGTCCTCGAGGAACCATCAAGATGCTCGTCGACGGTTCGGGTCAGATCAAGATGACCAAGGTGTGTCGCAGATGACCGGGTGCGATGTCGAGCTTAATCTCAGGACGGAAAGGTGCTGTTGTCCGAGATGCAGATCCAGGTACGTACAACGCGCTGGAGGATTTAGTGAAGTCGCTGACAAGCAGAACCCTACCGCCGCTATGATTGCCCGAACGGCCGTTGCGCAGGATGAGCAAGTCGGAGACGGAACGACGTCGGTGGTGCTTCTCGTTGGAGAGCTGTTGAAGCAGGCGGATCGGTATATCCAAGAAGGTGTGCACCCGCGTGTGATTGGAGAGGGCTTCGACCTGGCCAAGAAGGAGGCTCTTTCGGTGAGCTTCCAAACCTGGTACGGCGGACTTTGGCTCATGGGCAGTTCCTCGACTCGTACAAGCACACTCCCACGTTGGACCGATCCAACCTCATCAACGTTGCGCACACCTCCCTCTCCACCAAGCTCCACTCCGCCCTCGCCCAAAAGCTGTCCGCCGATGTGGTCGACGCCGTTCTTGCGATCCAACCGCGAGAGACTGGCTCTGACGGATGGAAAGACCCGATTGACCTGCACATGATTGAAATCATGAAGATGCAGCACAAGAGCGATACGGACACGCAACTGGTCCGGGGATTGGTGATGGATCATGGAGCGAGGCATCCGGATATGCCGAAGCGGGTCGAGAACGCTTTCATCCTCACGCTCAACGTCTCGCTCGAGTATGAGAAGACGTGAGTGGGCGTGATCGTGACTGATAGTACTGACAGCAGCGAGGTTAACTCTGGCTTCTTCTACTCGTCGGCCGAGCAACGGGAGAAGCTCGTCGAGTCGGAGCGGCGATTCGTCGATGCCAAGCTGAAGAAGATTGTCGAGCTGAAGAACGCGGTGTGCGATCAGGCCGTCGGATCGGGGGAAAAGCCCAAGGGCTTCGTGCTCATCAACCAGAAGGGTATCGACCCGATGAGTTTGGACGTGTTGGTGAAGAATGGGATCTTCGCTCTGCGACGGGCCAAGAGGAGGAACATGGAGAGGTGAGTCCGAGCAGTCGGAGATAAGACAGGGCGTAGGAACTGACATCAGGCTGCAACTGGCCTGCGGAGGTGTTGCGCAGAACTCGGTGGACGACTTGACGCCCGAAGTGCTCGGTTACGCTGGGTTGGTGTACGAGCACACGCTCGGAGAGGAGAAGTACACATTTGTCGAGGACGTCAAGGAGCCGAAGAGTGTCACATTGCTCGTCAAGGGTGAGGCCGCATTGTCCAACACGTGTAGCGATGACCACTGACGACAGGCCCCAACGCGCACACCATGACGCAGATCCAAGATGCCCTCCGAGACGGCTTCCGATCCGTCAAGAACGCCATCGAGGACAAGTGCGTCATTCCCGGAGCGGGAGCCTTCGAGGTTGCCTGCGCCGCGCACCTCCAGACGGCCCTGAAATCCACGGCGAAGGGCAGGACAAAGCTCGGTGTTCTCGCTTTCGCCGAGGCATTGCTGGTCATCCCCAAGACGCTGGCGGCGAACGGCGGATTCGACGTTCAGGATGCGATCGTGGGCCTGCAGCAGGAGAAGGAGGAGACGGATGACCCGGTCGGATTGGACCTGCGGTCGGGCGAGCCGATGAACCCGGTCACGGAGGGGATTTGGGACAACTACCGGGTGAAGAGGCAGATGCTGCATTCGTGGTGAGTCGCGCTGAAGATGACTCGAGATGGTGTACGCTGACGCAACAGTGCCGTCATTGCTGTGAACTTGTTGAGCACGGACGAGATTCTGAGAGCGGGCCGATCATCGTGAGCTTCATCCACTTTGCCCCGCGCTGGAATTCAACTGACGTCCAGATTGAAGCAGGAAGGACCGGGCCCATAGAATGTAACAACATGCATATGATCAGCACGCCGAGAATATGAGAGGTTGGGCGTGCGCATTGTCCCCATCTCAAGCTGAGATACCGTCCATAAACTGCAGTGGCAGAAATGTCGCGCACGGTGCATTGAGAACTTTCGCGCCCTTCTCCCTTTCTCCCTGTGGGGAGGGGGCAAAGAGCCGTGCGCGAGGGGGAGGCCCGGGGAGATAGGGGAGGAACCGACCGAGTCGGGGGCCGAGCGATGCCTCGTGCCCCTGGCGCGTTAGAGGTTTCCAATTCCAACCAGTCTGGCCGGCATAAGCATCATCAATCAATCACTCCGAGCACACACACGCGCCTTTGACAGCGGTCCGGTCGCTGCGCCTTCGTGTGCACGCTCGGCGTGTACATCGCGCGCGCGCATGCAAGACCATCTTTCTCGTTGTCATACCCAGCATTGTTGTAACTTACAGTCTGCTCACGACCCTCAAGCACATTACGACCTGACGACACCTTGACGACCCGCTGCAGGCGCGGTTCTTACGTTGACTTGATCTGTAAGCGATCCCTTTTGTCCCCTGCATCGTTCGCCCGCTCTCCCTTTCTCGACTGTTATATCGAAGCTGGATATCTCATTGGCATACCTGGTGCCCTCATACCGCATTGCTCGCCTCGCCTCGCACCCGGATGGGCATCCTGCACTCGCTCATCCGCATGCCCTGCCTCGCCCCGGCACCATCTCCGCCCGCATCTTCGACGACGTCGTCAACGACAAAAATAACGACACAGGTGCCGTTTCCGCGCGATAAAGGCCGAGCGAGCCCGACCAAGGCGGACATATCGCACCCGTACCCCCTCGCTCCGCGCAGCGGCAGGCGAGCCTCGATGGAAGCTGCTTCTCCATCATCACGCTTCCGAGCGCGCTCACCGCGCTCACCGTTCGCCCCGCTCGCAACGGTGCCCCCAATGCCGGCGAGCGCAGAGCGGCGTGGCATACCGATTCGCGCAGCGACATCGCCGGATACTACCCGAGAGCGGGACCGCGAGCGAGACCGGGGGCTCATAGCATCCCGGGGGCTCATAGCATCCGCGCCGTCCTCGCCATGTCCTGGATCGATCCGTCTACCGAGCTCGCATGGTGCGCATATCACCTTCGACTCGCAGCTTCATCCCCGGTCGCTCATTTCTTCGCCTGCACCATATTCCCCTCCCGAATCGATCACGTCACTGGTCCCGCGTCCTCGACCACCGAATGGGCTCTGCGAGCCTTGTCTCATTAGCAGCGTGATTGACCCCGGAAAAGGAGGCACTAGCAGACGGAAACTGAGGAAAATTCTGAGGGTGGAAGGGGACTGGGAGATGGTGAGACAGGGAGACTGCGATGGTTTCGGGGTGAGCGGGCGCCCAGGGCGGGCGTCAAACCCGGCGCCGGACTCGAGATGAGAAGTTATCGAGCGGCAGGCCAGGGGCGAAACCGCTCAATGGTTGTAGAGATGATCAATCATCGCGAGTCTTCACTGACACGACTCGGGAACGGATGGGGACGGACGTGAATGGCAATGGCATTCCTCTTCATGCCACACGACTCATTACGACTAGACACGATCTTGACGTTGACAATTCATGTTATGTTCATCACGTTGTCATACACATTATGCTACATGCCCCGATGCTGGGCGTAAGGCGCTCGGGCCTGATTGCTACTGTCTTCGCCCTTCGATCATTTCCGAGGGTTCATGCTGACGCCTCGTCCCATGGCGCCTACCTCTACTCGCCAGGGCCCGGCCATGCAACGATCATCTCCATCACCCCCAGGAATCTCGTCCTCTCCGCATCATTCACGAGCCCCTCACCATCCTCGTCGTCGTCGCCATTTTGAGCGGTGGCCCTCGAGGATGTGGTCAAGGCCAGCCCGACGACCACGGGCCGCCTGGCCGCACCGGTTTCTTGCAACGTCCACCAAATGAGCGTAGCGATCTGACTGGTGTACAGCGCATGTAGCGTCTGGTCTGGTGGTGTACCGAGTAACGGCGTCGTGGAAAGCGCGTCGGGCGGTGGTGGAAGGGATATTCGCTGGGTGGTCAAGGGCGTGGTGGAAGGCGAGGTTGGGCGGGGAGGGTGAGGGAGTTGCGCCACGGCCGGGAGAGATGCTTGTGTCTGGCGTCAGCGGATGCCACTTTACGAGTTTCCAGAAGGGTGTGATCCGAAAAGATCGATATCGGGCCGTGGGGATGCCGACGCGACGTACCAAACATCCGATCTTGCCGGTCTGGGTGATGAGCACCAATATGCGGTCGTCGAATGTCTGGATGAGTAGCTCGGTGTCGGCCCCGCCGAGAGACCTTTTGAGCTGGAAAGATGCTATCGGAGGTGGTGGCGGACCAGATTGTTCTGGCCGCACCTCGTATGCCTCTTCCAGCAAGGACGACATGGTGGAGACGGCTATGAGGTGCGATGGATACGCTGATGAAGCTGGGTTGAGCGACAACCGCCCCAAGTCACGTGACCGATGTGGTGAGATCGCTTGGCATGGGATTGGGTTATTCGCTAAAGAGAGCCAATTAGATTCCGACGGGAAATCAACCGACACAGTCACATCACAGGGCTCGCTCGAGATTTCTCGACTCAACAAGTCCGGAACGAAAACAGGTCCACCCGCAACCATTCCACACAACCTATACTTCGGTCCACACACCAGCTCTCACGCCGCCAAATGACATCCGGCACTGCTTCGCCCGACTCGTACGAGGAGGTGCTGCTCCGCAATCCGGCAGACGAGAGCGTTCCATGGGTCGTGCAGAAGTACGGCGGCACGAGCGTCGGTAAATCACTGGACAGCATCACCCGCATCGTCGAGTATGTCACCTGCGCGCAGAGTCGAGTTGAGCTAAGTGCAGATCATACATCCCCAACTCGAGAGTCGCGCTCGTCTGCTCGGCCCGCTCGAGTCATACGAAAGCCCTCGGCACGACGAACCTGTTACTGCAGGCCTCGCGAGAAGCACTGCAACCCCCCTCCGCCCGCGCCAGCACGTCCGGCACACAGACGCCCATCTTCCCCAAACGCGTTGGCTCGGGATTCTTCGGTCCCCGAGATGGCCGCGATACGATGCTCAGCTCGATCTCGTCTCTGTCCCAGCTGGACATGCGATCTTCATCCCCCTCGCCTTTCACCCCGTCTGCGGGTCGCAGCAGATCACCCCCGAGCCCAAACGCGACGGGCGTACTGCAGGAGTCATCAGCATTCCATGAGACGGTGGATGTGATCAAAAAGGGGCATCTGGAGGCGGCGAGGCGGAGCCTGAAAGCGGGTCCATTGCGGGATGAGCTGGAAGAGGAGATCGAGAGGGATTGCGACCAGCTCCGCGAGTTCTTGTATGCCGCGCAGGTGAGTTTACGAACTGTCCGAAACGCTGGAGCCGAACCTTGACGGCCAGATCATCGATGAAATCTCACCAAGAAGTCAGGATAGCATAGTCGGCACGGGGGAGAGATTGGCGTGCAAGATCGTCGCGGCAGCATTGAGAGATAGAGTAAGTGCCTTACGGCTGCAAACGAGGCGCTCATAGATTAACCATCAGGGCATCGACTCTGAACTCGTTGTCCTAGACTCTATCGTCGACTCTACGTTTTCAGCCGTGAACGATGCGCACTTGGCCAGCTCGGGCGATCAGGGCGTCGCGCAATTGGGTCAGGAGTTCTACGACCAGCTCGCGGTCCGACTTGGCGAGCGGCTGCGCGAATGCGGCACCCGCGTACCCGTCATCACCGGTGAGGCGCAAATCTCGCCGTGTATCCGAACTGGAGCTGACGCCAGGCTACTTTGGTCCTGTCCCTGGCTCGCTGCTTGCCCAGATCGGACGAGGGTACACGGACCTTTGCGCTGCGCTCTGCGCCGTCGGAGTCGCCGCGAAGGAGTTGCAAGTGTGGAAGGAGGTCGACGGAATCTTCACTGCCGACCCGCGTAAAGTCCCCTCCGCACGCCTCGTCCCCGTCATCACGCCCGACGAAGCCGCCGAGCTCACATATTACGGCTCCGAAGTCATTCACCCATTCACCATGGAACAGGTCATCCGCGCCAAGATCCCCATCCGAATCAAGAATGTCGAAAATCCAGCCGGGAGCGGGACGATCATCTACCCGGACGAGGGATTCCCGCGGGGCGTGGGCAACGCCGAGGCGATTGGAGCGGATACGAATGCGGTCAAGACGTTCTTGCAGGAGGAGCAGGCCAAGCTGGAGGGCAGGATGCCCACGGCGGTGACCATCAAGGATGGGATCATCGTGCTCAACATACATTCGAACAGGAAGACCATCTCGCATGGTTTCCTCGCGAGGATCTTCGGTACGCTGGACAGGGCCGGGGTCGTCGTGGACTTGATCTCCACGTCCGAAGTCCATGTGAGTGGCGTCAACCTTCCAGCGGCGTGTAAGCGGTCCTGACGACAGGTGTCGATGGCGATGCAGGACTTTGGCGCACAAAGACGGCTGGACAAGCTCGTGCGCGAGCTGGGCGCCATCGGCGATGTGACCGTCTCGAAAGACATGGCCATTCTGTCCCTCGTGGGACGAAACATGCGACACGCGATCGGAAGCGCCGGGTCCATGTTCACGAGCTTGGCCAAGGCGATGATCAACATTGAGATGATCAGCCAGGGCGCGAGCGAGATCAACATTTCATGTGGTACGTGGTCGCTCATGTGGGCCTGAGGTTTGGCTGACGACCAGTCATCGAGGAGAAGGACTCGGTCAAGGCATTGAACGTTATCCATGACTCGTGTTTGACAGTGCCGATTGCCTGAGGCAAGACAAAAGCTCGGATGGAGCATAGCATCACGAGGCGCATTCATCCTGGGTAGAGGGGCATTTGTACAAAAGAGTGGATTATGCACAACATACGCAGGGTTTGGCAAAGCAGGATGGGGTTCGGGCTGCGCTGACCTGCCAATCGCCTTCCTGATGGCGCTCATGCTACTGTCTGCGTACGGCTCCTGCCCACCGGCGTTGTCGGTGCGAGGACGAACGGCCTCTCCAACTGGGAAAGAGTCGCTCAGCGTTGAATCGCGATCGCGTAGATCGAGCGCGTTCGGTTCCCCCGGCCTGTCCCTGCCCCTTGCTCCTTCCAGTTCCGCTCGCCTCAACCTTTGGCTTCGACTTTTCCCGCGCCTCCAGGAGAAACCTTTTCCCGCGAGCCAATGTTGACAATTGGATGTCGAGATTGCCGAAGATCCACGGCGCTGTCTTACCGTCTGACTCAAGATTGTTGTAAAAGCTCTCCACCATAGTCCTCACCCTGTTGGGACCGTTGGTGCGGTTGGACCAATCCTCCCATGAAGTGTAGCCATTGGCAAGCACGCGACTCCAGATTCTGTCATAGATTACCTCTTTGAGCTTCGTCTTCTGAAGGGCATCAACGTCGTCGGATGTCATGTAAAGGTCCTCTGGTTCTGCGGTCCCCGGTCTCGAAATTTGCCCGCGAGATGCATCTTCACCTTGTTCCGTATCCGACGAGGTGGCTGGGGCAAGATCGCCATGCGTTGTCCCGGGGAGGCCGTTGCCGGGCTGGTCATCCTTGGGCGGGTCGGCAAAGACGTCGCGTGATTGTTCTCCGCCGGCCATGCTACCGTACGTGGTATGGAGACCTTTGCGGAAATCCGGCTCGGCTTCCTCGTAGCTGTGTTTGACACTTGTGAGCTTGCTGGCTTTTGGGAACAGTCTTTCTCTCGTGCTCCGAGCCTTACCGACTCTCACAAACCGTCTCTGCTCTCCTTCTGTACCCTTCACGTAGATCCCCGCTTCCAAGAGTGGTTTATCCCCCTCTGTGAATCGGAATTCGAGACCGTCATAGAAGTCTGGCTGTGTTTTGTCGCTCCTCACCAACCTGTTATAGAGATTGTCGACCATGGTTCTCATCGTGTGTGGGCCAAGCGTACCCCGCGACCAGTGCTCCCACGAATCGTAGCGGGTCTCCACCAGGTCCTTGATCCCGAAGAGAAGGGGCTTTATGATCCTGTCCCTCTGCTTGTCCACGAGGCGAGTTGAAGAGGCGAAGAGCTCCTCCGACACCGGGCCCCCAGGTCGCGCTGTATACTTGGTGGGTCGCCACACCCTTTGTCTTCGAGTCTTTATGGCAGCTGGAGCTTTCGTATCGCTGCATCCCGGGGACGTCGCGTTGGTCTTACCCTCGTCGTGGTGGGTATCGCGGATCTCGTCAACGGCAACGTTTGCGTCTTCGACCGAGTTCGGGTCGGTCTTCACGCCGATGGCGTCAGGGCCACCGGTTGCTTGCATCCCAAGGTCAGTGAGCGGAAGAAGGGCACTCGAGTTCAAGTACTGCCCTGCGTCGTTTGTGGGAAGGTGGGGGAGCCCGAATCCCCAGGGGGGCTGCGAGCCCCCGCCTGCACCGTAGTCCATATATTGGACACCGTGAACCTCGTCCGCAAGGGTGTTGCTGTGTTCGCCGACGCCCAAGCCGCTGCGGGTGTTCGGGGGAACATTGCTGAGCATCGTCCTGCCAATGTTTCCGCCAGACGCTTGCAATCCCGAGTCAAGAGGCAGAGAAGCAGGTTCTGGCATCATGTACGGCGGCACTTCAGTCCTGAGCGGACGAGGCGCCCATTGGCCCCAATTCGGTTGCCACATCGCGCCTGTCCCGTGGTTGGCATCACGGACACCGTGGAATTCGGTGGCAAAAACGTTGCCCCGCCCAGCGGCGGAAGCAGCGCTGTACTGGCCCACAGCAGCATTGGGATCCCATGAACGGACCCCGGGAGCCTGCAGCTCCGAGATGGTAAGCGCAGTGGGCGGCTGTTCCCCCAAGCACTGCCAATTGTCGTCCGTGAGCTGGGATAAAGCCCAGGGACCGGAGTGGAGTTGCAACGTCGCGCCTGCCTTGGATGTTCCGCTGCCGCCGTACTGGGCGTCGATGTGACCGCTGGTACTCATGCCGCTGTACATGTCGGTAGCAGCACCGCCATAGGGCATCCAGGCCCCGTTGTGGCCCCGATTCGCACATGTAGATACGCAGGCGGGAACGCTGCTGTGAGTGGTGGCGGGCGCGCCACGGTTAGCCCCACTAACCACCTCGCCGTACGCCCTCGGCAGAACACTCCCATCGTATGCTTGCAGCGTCAAGCCATCGGGGGGCGGATCCGGGGTGCACATGAGGTGCTGCCACTGCTGATCAGAGAGCGGGGGCAGGCCCCACGAGTCGACTTGCTGGCTCTTGGAGCTGCGAGGTTTATCGCAGTCTGTACGAATGACCACCGGGCCTGACATGGCTTGAGTACCGGCGGTATAGGCCACAGAATGTGTGAAAGAGAGCAGGGGGAGGGAAAGCACTGGTCAACCCGTCCATCGCTCCACGGATGAGCGCGCCACAAGAAGGCAGTGCGGCTCAGCAAGAATCGGGCGCATATCGCAAGGCTGGCAAATAAAGGATCCGACTCCAGACGGGTGGGTACGTGGAAGGCGCCACAGTCACGACTGTCACGAAGCCATAGATGTTGCTAGAAGTGGCAGGAAGGCGTTTCCTAGCCTTTTATAGCGCAGGACCAACTACGGTTGATCAGAGGAAGTGGTAAGAGGTGCACAAGAACAACAAGCTACAGCTCCGTGGAAGAAGACTTCGACTGTAGACCAGCTTACAGTGCTTCAGTAAAGGGGTGCAGAAGAGACGAATCCCCTCTTCTTTCCCACAACCTGATACCTGGGAAGGAATCGCCCGCGAACTACTCTGCGCATTCCCGACACCCCGCGAACCTACCTGAACGCTGTTTTCGAAAGTCATCCTCGGAGCCTTTCGCTATCTGACAGACATCACTGCTCCCGGTCGCGGTCAAAGGTCCGTTCATCGGCTTCCGGTTCTCGTTATTTGCCCGGTGGACGGCACCCTTCTTTTGCCTTGGTGTGAGCAAATGGGATCACAGCCCGACAAACCGTGGAAGAGAGAGGCAAGAAATTGTACTGAGGGATATCACATGAGTCAGCGAGAGACGATCAGTAATTGAGGAGAAGGCCTTGGTGAAGGCAGTGAACGTCATGCACGACTCGTGCTGATGATGCTGGTCACATGACCGTTTGGCGAACCACAAAAGGTTAAACAGGACTCTGACAGAGGTTTGCATAGCACAGTGTGTCTACACTGAATGGATGGGCTTTTGAAACAGAAAAAGGCATGTACAGTATGTTACATACGGTTTCTCAGGCTCGCGGGGGAGCGGACGGTAGCCCTTCTTCCTAACAACGGTCTTGTCACTGCAAGCAGCCCGTCTATATTTTGCGTTTCCGGAGGCGTGTGCGAGAGCTGCCTTCCGGGAACAGTGGCGAGCTCCGTGCCGTTGCGATCGTTTCGACCTGCAAAGACCATTTGCCCTCTGACGCTTCGCCCCGCTCATCGACCGAAGTCACCACCATTTTTCCCATGCCTCCAGGGCGGGCGGGTCTTCGTCTCTGTAGTGAAACTCGTAACTACCAATGTCGGTTTTGCTTTTGCTGCTCAATTGAAGGCAAATACTGTCCACCATTCTTCGCATTGCATCAGGGCCAGAATAAGATCCCGCCCATGCCTTCCAAGAACCGAAGCGGGCCTCGACGAAAGGCTTGATCTCAGAAAGGAACGACTTTATGATCTTGTCTGTCTCCAGCTCGATGCCTTGCGACTCGGCAAAGTGCGCCTCGGACTCTTTCGTTCCCGGTTCCAACAAGAACTTGCGCATTAGGCGGGACTGCTCCTTTGGAGTCCTCCGAGGAACTAGAGCCTCGGAACGGGAGCTCCGGAGGACAATCGGAATTGCGAGCTGCTCCGTCGTTTCAAACTGTTTGTTGACATACCAGACAATACCTGGCTCGCTGGACGCAACGCTGCGGTGGACAGCGGCGCTGAAGCCGGTGGCAACATCGCCGTACTCCGGTCCCGTGAAGGTGTAGCTGTAGTCGAAGCTTGTGGCCGCCCCGCCAGCGACATCACTGCGATTGCAAGCAGCAGTAGCATGGTAATAGGAGCCGGTGGTCATAGGGTCGTACACTGTCGTGGCAATACTGCCGGTGAATATTCGCCTCTCGGGGTGAAAAAACTGAGGATCGAGACCCGAGTGGGCAATTTGTAGCTGACCGAGCCTTGGATCAGACGGAATCCATGTATCATCCCTCTGTATGAAGCGGCTGGACGAGGAGCCATCGTGATCAGTGCTCCTGCTCGACATATCTTTGGTTATGCGGTATCGGCGGCAGGAAAGTGGAGGAGAGCTGGAGAGAAGGACCAGGACTCTACGGCCCTTTTGACAGCTGGGCGAACGCGATCTGATATATGATGGGGAGAAGGCGCTCAACAAAGGTTCCACGCGTGTTGTCACTGCCGAAGAAGAAAGGACATGACCTCCTTACAAAGCTAGTTCGATGACGCCACATTGATCAATGGCGCGATATGTCATCGCAAGGCAGCTGCTTGGTGAATCTGCGTTGAGCTCTGTGGCCAAGGCGACCACGCTTCACAAAGGTCCCACCTGTCTGGATATAGCAGAGCGCGAAGGTCCATCACCCTCGACGGTCGTTCTTACACTGACCATCAGGTCACATGTCCTGACCAGGCTACGGCTTGGGCCTTCGGCCTTGCACCACGTTGACGACCGGGTTACTCGCCCCGGACGCTGTCCTTTTGCAGTAGCACAGTAGTCACGGTTGTCCCAATGCGATCTACCTGATTCCTCGTGTGACCATCCCCGTCCCATGTTTGGTGTCTATCGCTGCGTTCGCTCCCTTCAGTGCGCAACGCGCTGACCTTATCCTATTCCCTTCGACTCGCCGTCAGCCTTTTGATTGGACCAGACCACGTTGGGCACGAGTCGCGGGCTGAAGGCGTCGTCCATCGTGGGGGCCACCATCGCCTGGGCCATCACCACGTCTGTTGCACGCTGATGGACAAAACTTGCCAGCGATGCACCCAAGATCTACGAAAGGCAATCACATGTTGCGGCGGATCAACAAATCTGCAACACGACCTGTCCTCCTATCTGGCACAACTCCTCCACTCATAATCTATACTCCTAAAGGACACTTCTACCAGTCAATGGAACACAGAGAAAATTACACGGGGGCGGTCAAGTCGTGTGGGCGCGGCGAGGATGTGGGGCAGCCAGTCGTCCGTCATCCTAACACTCCTCATGCTGCTGTGTGCGACGGGCAACCTTTTCCCGACGGCGTGCCGTGCGCGTGGACGGTCCGACAGGGGGAAAGAACCGCTGCTGGTTGCTCCCTGCGTCCGCGATCGGCACGTCTCTTTCTCCTTCCGCCGGCTCGGCTTGCTCACTTGGCATCGCTTCCATTGCCACCAGGGTCGGTCGATGCCCATCCATGAATCGAAAGCTGAGCTTGTCGTAGGTGGCAGACGATGTCTTGTCACCTGCTTCCAGTTTGGCATAGAGATTTCCCACCATATCTCTCAGCGCCTCAGGGCCGTCGGTGAGGTACCCCCAATCATCCCATGAGGCGTAGCCTTTGGCTTTCAGGAGCGGGGCGACTTGAGAGGTCGCCGCCTGTATGATCTTGTTCTTTTGAAGTTGCCGGGGGCAGCTCGGTTTGGCGAATTCTGCTTCGGTCTTTGCTTTACCCGGCTCCATGCGATACTTGGTGGGCTTCCTCCTATTGGGAGAAATCGGATTGGCATGACTAGTCGTCACGGAGGGCCGTGAAGGCAAGATTGGTGACGGCAAGGGAGGTGGGAACAGTGTGTGTGATGCCAGTAGAGCCGGATGCAGTCCAAATGAGGGCTAAGGTGTCGCGTCTACCGCGCCGTAGGGGTGTACACCAATGTTGAGCTTGCTCGCAGGAACGCCGCTCTGTCCCGTCCGGATCAGGCCGCTGAACCCGTCTAAGCCGGTGGCAATATTGTCGCCGAGTCCGTGGGACGCCAGGCCCGTGTGCGCGGGAAGGGACGACGACTCCAAGTACTGCAAGTCGGGATCAGCAGGCCGTTGAGGGGGCCATGGACCCAAGCTAGGCCGGGATCCCTCCGCTGCTTCAAGCTGACGATAGTGGACATGGCTGGGCTCACTGGCAAGGGCGTCGTTGAGTCCACTCGCCTTCAGGTTGCTGATTGTGTCTGTGATACCACTGGTGTCCATCTTGGCGTCAAAACTGCCGGGGAAGGCGTGCAGCCCTGAGACGATCAGTGGGGAACACGGGGCCCGTTGAGTACTGCCAGTATAGTAAGGAGGCCGAAGAAGCGCGACTGGACCCGGGCCGGATTGCGATGTCCCGCCTGCCTGGTACGTGTCGTTGCTGTACTGAGACTGAATGGGAGCTCTGGCAGCAAAGTTGCCGAGTCCACTGGCACTCCTGTCGCTACAGCTGCTGGAATTGCCGACAGCGACTGTGCCGAACCCCGCCGGAGTCACGATGTACCTGTACTTGACACCTGCGATTGGCTGGTCGGCACCACCGGTGCTGCAACCATCGGTGGCCAGGACAGCGTCGTTTGCCGTGCGCATGGCAGTGTTGTCGATCCCCATCGTGGCGATGTTGCTGTCCAATGTTGGCTGTCCCCATCCTGTAGGCGGAAGTGGCGGACACGACTCCATGTCCTGAAGCTCGTCGTCACTGAATGGAGGACGGGCCCGTGGGTCCAGTCCCTGGGCATCCCCATCGAAAAAGTGTTTACTGTTGTGCGTGGAATGGAAGCCGTTGGATGACATGCCTGACCACAAGCAGTTCTGTGGGGTGTCAGCGAAAAGCGAAAGAGAATAGTAGGGAGTGGCAAGGGTCGCTCTGCGCTTTTGATACTTTGAGGAGGGGTTTCTTCTTTGAGAAGGCTCAGGGC
Source organism: Papiliotrema terrestris (assembly GCA_019857685.1). Taxonomy (NCBI): domain Eukaryota; kingdom Fungi; phylum Basidiomycota; class Tremellomycetes; order Tremellales; family Rhynchogastremaceae; genus Papiliotrema; species Papiliotrema terrestris. The sequence goes on from JAHXHD010000474.1 coordinate 21,826, forward strand.
TCCACAACGACCCACCTCCAGTTGCCCCCGCCGGAGAGAAAGGATATGACCTTAAGACGGGTTGTTCGGGAGAGACCGCATCAAGGACTGTCGCGATACGTCATAAAGCAGAAACTGCTTCGAAAAGCTGTTTTGGGCTACATTTACAGCCTGCGAACCTGCCCGAATGCTCTCCCATGATAGTCTCCGCTGCGCTCCTACCCGGGCTCAGTGTGTCTGCGCTTCACTCGGTTATGGCGATTTGGCTGCTTCTCCGGTACAACACTACGACCATGCTGGATCACTGATCAGCAAGTCTGCGGAAGATGCGCCATACATGTGCAAAAAGCCGTCACATAATTCAGCGAGTCTACAAGTCTACAGCAATACAGGTCCTCCCGTTCGATGCCACCATGTGCCAACGAACTCCTCACACCAGATGGCTGATCTAGTCATCGAATTTGATCGAGAACGAGTCCATCGTGATCTCTCCACCGGCGTAGCTCTGCCTGTCAGCACTGGATCTCCGCTCACACCGCAAGCGACCGCGCTGTACTCACCCCTCGCTTCTTCTTGTTCTTCTCCTTTCGGAAGCCCGCGCCTCTCGTGACGATCAGATCCCTGCTCGCCCTCGCGCCGAAATCGTTGATGCTAGCTCCGGCGCTCGTTCGGGCATCGAACGAGTTGTCCATCAATCCATGGTGGTGGAAGATGACATCCTCCGGCTTGATCCGCTGGAATCGCTCGTTCTGCGGTTTCCTGCCCGATCCTCGGCCCCCCTGGGTGGGCGTGGAAGCACCCGGAGTGTTGGATCCGCTAGCCAGACTGGGCGTTGAGACAGCGACCGGGGCGGTGGTTGTGGTAGTGGTCGTTATGGTTGTCACGGCGGTGTTGGGCGAGACCTTACGCTTCTTGATGATCGCCTTGGCATCGTTTTCCGACTCGGACGAAGACGACGACGACGACGACGAGCTGGAGCTGGAAGAGGAAGAGGAAGATGAGCTGGACGAGGATGAAGAGGATGAGGTCGACGCCGATCTAGCCTTTCGCTTCTGGCCGGCGACGGGCGTGCTGCTTGCGGTAGGAGCATCGAGAGGCGGGATGGCGGTCTCCTCAACCTGGTCTTCGGAGTCGGACGAGTCGGAGTCGGAGTCCGACGATGAAGAGGAGCTGGAGGAGTCTGTCGTTAGGAACCCACAATCAGGCCTGCGCATGTTGCCGACACACCTGAGCTCGACTCGTCGTCGCTCTCCTCCGCCTCAACATCCAGGAACCTGGCTGCCTTCTTCGGCTTCTCGTCCTCGCTGTCCGAACTCTCGCTGTCGGACTCGGAGCCTGAGTCGTCGCTGTCGCTCGACGAACCGGAGCTGCTGCTGCTGCTGCTCCCGGCCGACTCGCCGGCGAGCGTCTCCGAGGCCGAAGTGAGCGAGGCGGTGACAGGCTCTGCAACGGGAGTCTTCAGGGAACTCGCGGACTTGGCGCCGATTCCGGGTCGCGCGGTCGGAGCAGACTTGGCGGACGAGGATGAGGAGGAGGTAGAGGAGGAGGAGGAAGAAGATGAAGACGAAGAGTCGGAATCGGAGCCGGAATCCGAGGAGGATGAGGACGAGGATGACGAGTCGGAGTCAGATTCGGGCAAGGGGATCTTGGCGGGGCTGACGGCAGTGGCTGTCATAAGCTCAGATCATTCATTATCAGACCGGCACTCACGCTTGCCAGCCTTTGCGGCCTTCTTAGGCTTCGCCTCAGCCTCGCTCTCGCTCTCGCTGTCCGACGAGCTCGACTCGGAGTCGGACGAGCTTGAGTTGGAGCTGGAACTGCTGTCGCTGTCCATCTCGACATCGCCAGTGCTGCACGTCAGCGTCAGCTCACGGACCATGAGTGCTCCGAATGCTCACGTAGCCGGCTTCAGCAGGTTCCATGCTGCCTCGAGTTGGGTGCTGTCCCCGGACTTGACATTCGCCTCCTTCTCAAACGCCTTGGCCGATCGAGGGAAACCTCGCTTGGCGAGGTAAGCCAGAATGGCGCTGTCGAGCTCTGACATATGAGCGATCCCGTACCACACAGACCCTCGGAGAAAGCCTTACCTGCCTGGGCTGCGGTGGACGACATGATCGATACAGGATACAGTACTTGGCAAAGAGTCTTCGAAACGATGCAGCTCTGGCCATAAAATTCAGACGGCAATCAACATGAAAGCGGACATCGCCGCGACGTGCCTTATCAGAAATATATTCCCCCCCTCACTAGCATTTTGGGTCATTTTGTCCCACCCCGTTCAGCCGGGACCGCGTCCCGCTGAGTTGCCGGTGCGCCGGTCGTGAATCGTGAATTGCTCAGCAGTCATACTCGTCGACCGCAGCATCCTGCAACGAAACACACCCCATTCGCGATGCCGTTCGGAGCGTCTCACAAACCGCTGGTCGCGCTCGCCAACTCGGCGATATGCTCTTTCTTCAGCCAGATCGAGGTGTACGGCTCGGAGAATGTGCCCGCCAAGGGGCCAATCATCTTGTCAGTCATACCGTACGCGACGTCGGGTTGCAGCTGACAACCAGCGCGTGCACCCACGTCAATATGGCTGTGGACGTGAGCCTGACTTCGTCTTTCGTTCGCCGAGGCTAATCCTAGCCTGCGCTACTCAGCAGCACATTGCCGCATGGGCACCTTGTCCATTACTGGGTGAGCCACGCGGTTTCCAGTGCTGGCTCGTCCTCATATACAGGTGAAAGATTCGTTGTTCAAGAACCCCATCGCCGCAAAGATCCTGTACAATGCAGGCAATATCGGTCAGCTTGATGCTCCTTATGGAACCGTTTGCTGACGGCCAGCCGTCGACCGAAAGAACAAGAACAACCAGAAGTTGTTCCGGGGAACTTTCGAAGGTGAGCCAACTGAATCGCGAAGCTGGACAGCAAGCTGAAGACAGCTCTTGCGCTCGGCGAAAGTATTGGCGTGTTCCCGGAGGGCACGTCTCATACCGAACCGCACATCATTGCACTCAAGGACGGCACGTCGTGGGCCGCGCTTGAGTACTTGCGATACCTCGAAGGCACAGAAGAGAACGGCGGACCGAAAGACGGCCGACCCGCGGTGGTTGTGCCAATGGGTCTTGCCTATGTCGACAAGTCGAAGTATCGGAGTCGAGTCGCGGTCTCGTGAGCTATCCTGGAGCCCGAAACAGTCCACAGCAGCTAATCAAACAGGTACGGCGCACCTATCAGCATGGACGATTACGCCAAAGACTTCTTGAGCGGCGATGACGCTGCGAAGAAGCTGGCTGTCAAGCGGCTGACGAGGAAGATTGGTACGGAAATGAGGCAGATGACTGTGAATGCGCCGGACTGGTTAGCTTTTCCGGGCTTTGGCCGGTATGTATGCTGACCGGTAGGGACACGTCGTACGCAGCACAGATGGCTCGAGAGCTGCTATGGGAGCAAGAGCGGGACCTGAATCTGTCTGATTACGTTGACGTCGCCCAGACGTAAGCTACCTTGAACTGGAAGATCCGCAGCTTACGCCAGACTGGTCGACCTCTTTACGACGACCAACCCCAACATCTCCGATCTCAAGCAGAAACTCGTCGCATACCACCGCTTACTGGTGTCCTCGCGCTTGTCCAATGCGGCGCTTGTCGACCTACCCCTCCCGCAAGATCTCGATCCAAAGCGCAAGATCGCTATGCCATCGCGCTTCTTCCCCCTCTGGATCCTCGTCAAAGACACCATCGCATGCCTCATCCGCCTTCCATTCTTCCTCATCCCTATGGTCCTCTACTCGCCGGTGTACTTTGTCGGAATGCTTGGAGCACATTTGGCAGAGGACGAGCAGGAGACGCAAGCGCAGATGAAGATTGCGCTAGCCATCTTGCTCAGCTTCCTGCTGTACCCCATTGTGTTCTTCGCCTTTTGGGCTGTGTTCAGACAGGTCCCGCTCGGAGCGGCCTTGGCTGGTGGGCTGATCTGGCTGTTGAAGCGATACCACTCAACGCTTGTTGATGAGAATTACCAGGCGTGAGTGAAGTGAACCTCGAGAGTCGTGCGCGTCGTGCGGACGGCGGCTGACGTCAGGATGAAACGCCTCGCGGCGGCATGGCGAGTCCTCATCGGCGTATGGTGGCCGCGCGAGATGCCCCTCCCATCGTTCCTCGCTTCTTCGCATTTGTTCGCTCCGGACCCACCCAAGGTCGCGGGCCTGCCGGCCGATGCGAAGCCCGAAAAGTACCGACGCCCGAAGTATGTGCCTTCGCGGGTGCTCGTACGACACGTACTGCGCACACGGCTCGAGGCTGCTCGCGACCTCGCCAATGTGCTCTTCGATCTCGAGCACAAGGACACGCAGGTCAATGCGAGCTTTTGGCTTGCGGAAAAGTACGGGGGTGAGGTGATGAAGGTCTCCAAGGAGCATGAGGCGTTGATGGAGTGGGAGCGGCCGTTGCCGGAGGGGAGAAGGGGGGGAGCTGAGGTCGTGGAGTTCTTGAGGCGCAAGGGGGCGAGGTTAGGTGAGGGACGGATCAGGGGACACTGGGCTGCAGGAGCTGGCAGCGGAGACGAGTCGAAGACGGAGGATGAGAGGTAGACCCGCAGGCATCTGTTTTATACACGACCTGGGTGTTTTCTGATGATCCCTGGTCGCTCCTTTTACTCTGGACAGCGTTCAAGAAGCCCCGAGACGCCGTTCTGACCGAGCGCAGGCTAGCATGCTGCCATGGCTGTTTGCGCATGATGCGACTAAAGCGTTTCAGTGTCCGTTTCACATCATTGCTGCTTTGACGCAACGCCAACGAGCAAAACCGGCAACTCGGAATTAAAGCGCTCCGAGAATAGCTGCAAGACGATGTTTCCTGCAAGCCGTTGTTTCCTGCGAGCCGCGCACGACGGATGAGCACGGAGGGCTCGCGGACCATGGAGCCGAGGACCCATGCAGGGAGAAGGGCCGGCCGTGGTCAAGGGAGGATGCATGGTCCCAGGAGATGCGATACGCTGGTCCGGTGACGAATGCGATCGCTTGCTCGGTCGGGCCGACGAAGCCGTGCGATGCGATGCGGTGGAGGACCCAAGGGTCAGCTTTTGACATGGCGACCCGCATTCCTACATGGCCTCATCACGCACGTTCCTACTCTGCGACCCCTAGGATCGACTACGGCCCACAGCATGTCGACGATGGCCACATCGACGGATATATAGAACTCACTCTCCACCACACTGTGCAAGCTGTACCACTAGATCCATTCATCGCGATTCCCATCGCTCCGCGGTTCCGCTCATCATTCTAATCTCGGCTGGCCATACGATCAGCACCTCTCAGAGATCATTTTAGTCGATCAGCCGTGTTTATCCGATCGACGCGCTCGCCCTCGACGGCAGTCACCATCCCTATAACAGCATAACCCGACAACAGCTCCCTTCCGCTTGTACCACGCCATATTGAACCCGGGGGCGCTACGCACGTTCCACCTCTATACCTGTCAACATGTCATCGACGGATTCTTCACCCCGCATCGAGTCGGTCACGTCCACCCGAGCCACTTCACTCAACCCTGACGATGCCACCATCAAGGCTCACTCGCAAAGTCCGACGAAGTTCAGGCAGGCGGGAGAAATCGAGTGCTGGGGACACCGGGGAGCTTCTGCCCATTTGCCGGAAAACACGTACGTTGCCGATTGATACCGGCACGCTACCTTTTTACATTACATTCCCTCCTTTGATCGCCGTGGTCTCTCGCAGACAGCAACGGTTTCCGACACCCACGAGGTTGTCCTCGGACAACACTGACGCCATAGGCTCGCAAGCTTCCGGGCGGCTATCGAGGAAGGAGCGGACGGCATTGAGTCTGGTGAGTGCCCACCGACTTTCACGGCGACAAAGCCCTCATGCCAGACGTGCATGCTACGTCGGATGGTGTTATCTTGATGTTCCATGACCCGACGCTGGATCGAACCACCACTGGAAAGGGGTTGATCCGGAAGCAGCCGTGGAAGGGGGTCATCGAGTGAGTCCGGACCTGGAACTCGGAGATCACCAGTGTGCTCAAGACAGACATGTGAGGACGGTCAAGGAGCCGGTGCAACCGATCCCGCTTTTCGAGGAGCTTGTCGAGCTTCTCATGGAGGTAGGTCAACTATAAGTCTTGAATGCATTCAGAGGCTGATTCGTAGCCCGCAAATCGACATGTCGTTCTGAATGTGGGCAGGCTCGGTCTACCAAGGAACGCCCTCGCTGATGCCTAGATCGACTGCAAGATGCAGAATGACCCGGAGCGTCTCTTTGTGAGTGCTCCCTTGAGACGTCGCGGATAGGGCGCTCACGTCCAGCCCGAGATGGCTCGCATCATAGCGTAAGCTCCCTGCCACGGAGTGGTCGGCCCCCCTCACCCTCAGCAAATACCCCTCGTGGGAGACCCTTCTCGCGCCTCGACTCATCCTCGGCATCTGGCACCCGCTGTTCCTGCGAGCTGCATACGACTACCTCCCGTTGCTCCGCCGCTATCATATCGGCTTCTCGCCCAACGTCGTCCGAACCTACTTTTGGGACGCGTGTGACGGCTTCTCTATAAACTTTGCGCTGCTCATGGGCGCCGAGGGGCAGAAGTTCCTGCAACAATGCCGGGAAGCCGGGAAGGAGATCTGCGTTTGGACCGTCAACGATCCGGGCGAGATGAAGGTGGCCATGTCGTGGGGCATCAAGGCGATCCTCACGGACCGCGTCGGTGCCTTTACCTCGCTCCGCAAAGAGGTGAGCGCTCATCCCATCACACAGATGCAGAGATTCACGTATAGGTCGCGGCCAACCCGGAGAAGGGCGAGCTGCAAGGTCTGCAGCGATACACGTTCGGGTGGTCGCATTGGCGATATTACTCCATGGCACACGTATGCGCGAATGCCCTCGCCCCGTTGTTTCTGTCAGCTTACGGATCTCTTCCCAAAAAATCACTTCTTCCCCTGACCTTCACTGCCCCTCTGCCCGAAACAATCACCTCGAACGTGCCCGGCGGATGACCAATCGCGCGCTATGACACGTTACGACCAAATAGGCCTGGATCGAGCGATCACATCTGGACGTGATGCGCACGGTGTGCTATCAGCCGGGACCCTTGATCATGCCCGACCTCGGCGAGTTCAGCATGACCGCATCGTCGCCGTCGCCGATTGGAGTAAAGGCATAGCACCAGGTTGCTGTCGAAACGCAAGATGTCAGGCAGGCGATACACGGAAGGAGGCTGGCGCAGATACACGGCAGTTGCGTTGAACCCGACATGCCGGTCGAAGCATGTACGCATACGCTCAAGAAGACGAACGGACTATCTCTGTAATCATCGGCATCCTTTCACAGCCTGGTAGACATCACCCTCACCCCCTTACATGTCCACCCCCCGATGATCACCCACATCATCATAGCATCAGACTTCCCCCATCAACAATCTCCCCCTCATGCATAGTTGCCTCTCAGCACGCTTTACGTCATCGTCGTGACCAGGATGCTGGACACGGATTTGCCCGTGCCGGAGCCCGGACAGTCGCATCTCGGAGGCGAGCGAACCGAGTGGCCCGCATGGTCCGCATCTCGCTAATTTGCCTGTAGACAACACAAATACAAGCTAGCAGCAGAGTTTGCAAGAGGACTGACTTCCATCCTTCCTTTCTCTCGACCATTGCGCATACTCTAGAACACCTTACGGTGCAGGCTGCGCGTCTCTGAGCCGTCCCATACCTGCTGGCCGACATCGCGGGTATCTCCGGCCCTGCTAAATAGGCTTAATTTCGCGCCTGATCAAAATTCGAGAACAGGTGTAGGCAGCCACGAGCACGCGTTTCGCTGCCCCTCAACAAGACATCTTTGGACTATAGCCTCGGCATGTCGACGCATACAGTCTTGGAAGGGACGACCGTGCCGCAAGACGACACGGATGTGGAGAAGAAGGCGGATGAAGTCGCGCCCCCCAAGCCGGCTATGCCGGAATTTCCGGAGGGAGGGTGGATGGGCTGGGGGGTTGTGCTTGGGTCTTGGCTGGGCAGTGAGCTGTGCTTCACGTCTTGATTTGGACCTCAGCTGATGGGACAGTGTTTGTGACCTTCGGCTATGCCAATGCCTTTGGCGTTTTCCAGGTGCGCTGGTAAAGTACCCCACAGGGTCCACGAGCTGACTCCAGTCCTACTACCAATTCGAAGGGTACCCGGAGGAGAGCGCATCGGCCATCTCGTGGGTTGGCTCCATACAGCTCTTCCTGCAGTTCTCCATGGGCGCCGTCGCCGGGCCATTGTACGACAAGGGCTACTTCCGCTACCTGTTGACGTCGGGAAGCGTAATTTACATCGTCTGGTAAGCCGCTGTCTCGATGGTCATATTTGGTTTGCTAAGTCTAGCCTCTTCATGGTGTCTCTCTGTACGAAGTTCTGGCAAGTCATGCTCGCGCAAGCTGTCGGTATCGGTATCGGCGTCGGCCTCATGTTTCTGCCGATTGTGTCCGTCGTCAGCCAGTACTTCTTCAAGCGGCGGTCTTTAGCCATTGGCATCGCGACGACCGGGTCGTCTGCGGGCGGTGAGTAACGAATTTTCCCCAACGCAATCCCGTGCTCAATGTCAGGTATAATTCTGCCGATCATGCTCAACAACCTTATTGCGTCGCATGGCTTCACGAGAGCGGTTCAATACACCTCTTGCCTTCTCCTCGGTTGCTTGATTGGCTGCAACGTCTTGTTGCGTACTCGGCTGCCGCCGAACCCCAACGCGCCCCCTAAGCCATCTCCCAAGCAGATCTTCTCCGATCTTTCGTATACGCTCTTGACTCTCGGACTCTTCGCCGTGGTGAGTCCGAATGCCCGTGCAGCGAAGTCAGCAGCTGACTAGCAGTCCTGGGGCTTGTTCTTCCCCGTATTCTACCTGCAGGTAAGCAGTCCCACGCGCATCAGCCTGTTCACTCCTGACGATAGGTGTTCGCCAAAGAGAAACATCTCGGCCCGACCCTCGAGAACTACACCCTCGCCATCCTCAACGCCGCATCCGTCGTCGGGCGAGTTTCGCCCAACTTCCTCGCGGACTACTTTGGCCCTCTCAACCTTCTCACGATTATGTGCACCGGGTCCGGAATTCTCTGCTTCGCGGTCTTCGGCGCGGACACGCAAGCGGGGCTCGTTTGCGTCGCCATCTTCTTCGGCTTCTTCCAGGGTGCTTATGTGTCGCTCGTGTCGCCTGCGTTGATCGCTACGGCCAAGGGATTCCACGAGATCGGCATTCGCATCGGCCTCGGCTTCCTCTTGACGTCGTTCTCGACCCTCACAGGAACGCCAATCACCGGAGCCTTGCTTGACAAATACGGCTTCTATGCGCCGATCGTATGGAGCGGGGTCACTGTACTCTCGGGATCGGCGCTGTTGGCGGCTTCGCGATGGTTTCAGGCGAAAGACAAGGGGACCTGGAAGGTCTGATGGTGCTTTGCTGAGCCTTCTATCATTCAGCAGGCGATTGGGCTCACTGCACTGAGCGCGATCGTCAAGCAAAGGGCACAACATGTAGGCATGCATGCTGTTGCGACATCTTTGGGTTTTCCAACCACGGAAAAGCTAATCTACACAGATAGAGATTGCACCAACGAAGATAACCTGCCAGTGGATGCTGCAAGCATTTCCTGGGTGCTCCGAAACGTCCTATGCGCCGCCTACGCGCCCGTGTTGACATCGCGTACGATCTGCGCTCCCGGCCCGGCCATTGCTCGAGTCTGCACGTCCGTGACGTACTTCTTCATCCTCCACGCGGGTACGCCCTTGTCGTACATCTCATCCAGCTCAGCTGGGTTTCGCTTTGCGCACTCGGGCACGTAGAGCACGGTGAGGACAAGGGCGATAAGTCCCGTGCCAAAGAACAGCCAGGCGGTGTTGTATCCCCAGTTTGCACCGTTGGTTTGGACTTCAGGGTCAGCCGCTATTGGTTTCATGTCGCTCGATTCGGAACAACTCACGCATGACCGGGACGGATGTGTTGAAAGTGAGGCCGAATACGACGGCCATGGCCGACGAGATACCCGCCGCCCTAGCTCGTAGGCGCTGAGAAGGGACTTCGCCGACGTATGTCCACCCCAGCGCTCCCACTGATGGTAAGTACAGACCCAGCATAACGGGGAAAGATACCCACATCCTACGTTGCATGCACTCCAAAGGCATGCCATGGCGATGAGGGAGTTTTTCACAGCGTCAGTCTTCTCGAATTGGCCGATGATTCCTATGACGAGGAGGAACAGGACACATCCAGCCCCAAGGGCGATCACGACATTGCGCCGGCCGAGGTGATCCGTCGTTAGGGCGTACACGAGGACACATGCGATCTTCAAACCAGACAAGATCGAGGTGATCTGGAAGGCGTTTGTGAAGCCAGATTCGCGGAAGAAAACTGCGTGTGAGCCGAGGCGGGGCAGCATGTCTGCGCTGTGAAGAGCTTACGCGACGAGTAGACGGAGAGGAACGCCAGACCTGTGAGCTGTTGGAGAACCGACGGAAGAGCGCCACCGATCGTCCGACGCTGTCGTGAGATCTCACGTATGTCTCGCGGCGATACGTACCAGATTCTGTCGATTGAGGCACTCGACGTAGCTGCGCCACACCTGCCGCCACCCTGTCTCCTCAAGACCCATGGCCGCCCGCATCTGCTTCTCCTCCATCACGATGTTCTTGATGATCTGATACTCTGCCTCTACATCATATCCCGGCACCTTGCCGTTGACGCGTCGGAGAGAGTGGACACCCTTCTCGTCCAATCCCTTCGACGCGAAATAGGACGGGGTCTCAGGAAGGTAGATGAAGATGGGCAACATGATCCCTTGAATGAGCCTATTGACACCCAGCCAGGGTCCTCTTACCCAAAAAAGCCCATTGGGTATAAATGGGAGTCTTGAAATTATTCGGATGCTTGGCTTGCATGGCGTAAAGAATCGCCGGGGCCTGTCATCCATCAGCGCCTACTCGATAAGGAACACGATGGTGTGGAGTCCCGCCCACCAAAAAATTGCCTATGTTGTTCCATACCGAGTAGGCGGTTGTCATAGATCCTCGAATGTTGACTGGACTCCACTCGGAAATGTAGACGGGTAGGGTGCTCTGAATTGCGCCAACCCCGATGCCCGCAAGAAGCTTGGCTCCTGCCCAGTCCTTGTAGTCTCGGACAAAGGACTCAATCAAGATGGACTGGGATCAGCCATAGCCCCTCAGATCAGGAAGGCCAGCTTACACCGAGAAGGATTATCCAGAGGGCGTACAAGGTCATCTTACGACCGATGCGGTCAGAGATGGGAGTCAAGAACAACATCGCGATGAGCTGCCCAAGAGACTGCAATGCACCCCATAATGCCGTATGGGATGGATTGAGCTTGTAAACGCCCTTCGCGTCGGGAAATCCCACTTGTCGAACGAAGCCAGCGTTGGCGATGATGTTGCCTGATGATGAGACGTGCGTGGGCAAGAATGCCAGGGGTAATCGACACATCCTTCGTGGAGC
>JAHXHD010000476.1:0-13303 GCA_019857685.1 Papiliotrema terrestris
GTGGTGGACGGGGTGACCGGGGCCGGGAACGATTCGGTCGATGCGTTCAAGTCAGGCCGAGACGGGTCCGGGACAGGCGGAAGGGGTCTGAACAGCATCGGGCTGGCGAGGGGCAGAGGCGTTGCGAGGCGCGACGGCTCAGTCCAGGCGGATCCATGACCGTCCAGCGATGCTGGAGTGACCGAATCCCTCCGCAGCAATGCCTCCTCGCGCCGCCGCAAAGACTCCTCCCGAAGCCTCAAAGCCTCTTCCTTGGCCCACATCTCCTCCCTCTGACGCAGGTTTTCCTCCCTCGCTCTCAGGGCCTCCTCTCGCGCTCGGAACAGCTCTTCGCGAGCGTCATTACCGCTATTGTGGCTCTGAAGGGACTCTGGTCGGGGACGCCAAGGCGGCAGCGGTCCGGACCGGGGTACGCGGAAAAACAGGTCTTCGTCTGCTCGCTCTCCGGGCGAGTGCGGGGTAGTCTGTTCCGAGGAGACCGCACCCGCGGCGAAGGGGTGCGTGCTGGGCAGGGTTGTGTTCAACATGGGTAAGAGGCCAGGTACGGGTTTCCGGCGCAGAGAGGTCGTCCTGACCGGGACGTCGACGCCGTTGCCATGGAGATTCGAGCTGTGGTCGAGCGAGGTACCGGCATGCGACAGCGATCTCGAGTGCGTCAGGCCCTGGTCTACTCGTTTGCGGGGGATGCTGCGAGGTGAGACCGGGGTGGACAAGGGGGAGTCTCGGCGTGGGAAGAACGGCAAGGGCGAGGAGTGTTCCGATAGGCTAGGTTTGTGCGTGCGGGCGCCCGGGGTCGAGTGACCCGCGTCGATGGTCGGAGCGAGAGCGGGCGTCGGCAGGGAAGTGCTCGGTAACATCGGCGCCGACATCTTGATTTGGGACCGCTATCGATGTGAGACAAGACACTTGCGTGAAGAGGTGCGTCGACTGCTGCTGACGCGAGGGGAGTCTCTGTCCAGCAAGCAACAGACAGAAAGAAACACAATCGCACCGAGACGAAAGCGTCTGTAACACAGCCGAGGGAGACCCCCCCTCAACTTGTACGGCCGACAGCCCATGTGAGTCATCGCGCGGGGAGTGGAGGGTCTTGGAGTCTCGACCGGGAAGATCACCGCCGTCCAGGGCAGCATTCGCCGGTTGCAAGAATAAGGGACCGGAAAAATTACGTACTCCCCCTCGCCCTCTTGCCCCTTCTATACGAACTCTGTGAGGTTTCGCATCGACGCCACAGCTTTGAATGGATCATCCTGTTCGAGTCCTGAGGGACGACATGTCTGCCGCTCTCTGCAGATCTTTGATGGGATAAAGCTCAGCCATCCGTGCACCCCCCCGGGCAAGAACAGCGCAGGCTCGAACCAAGGCACCGACGCCAGGGATGTCACTTTTCTTTCCCCTGAGCTCGGACTAATTTCCCAGGATCTCGGCACGCCACCGCCACACCCCGTCACAAGCATGCCGTGGCGGCAGTGGGGCCAGGCTGTACCATTGCTCTGATGACCCAAACCGCGCCCTGTCGGCAAGACAGAGGGCGCAGGGGCACTCAAGGACTTGTATAGCTACATCTGTATGGTCTATTCGCTACGATACACGGCTCTGCCCCGGCCGGCCTATAGATCGCTCTTCCCCCGCCCAAACATCGCCAGCATCGATCGGCCAGTCCGCCGCCGACCGGGGCTAGTCGGGCTAGACGGCAGCTTGGCCTTCTGCCCGACACTCGTGTCCATATGCAGCTTCTGCACACCCAACCACGTGCCCACGGCCGTCCCGGTTGGGTCTCGGTAGACAGACAACGGGAGGAAGACCCTGGGTTCCCCGCCCACTATTGATACAGTCAAACCGCCCTTGGGATCGGTCGAGAAGATTTGTCCGGTGATGATGTCGATGACGGGAGTGAGGGGCTTGAAGCTCGTCTGTAAGGGTTCTACGTATATTCCCATGGCCAGGAAAGCGGCGCCGTAGTTGTTCAGAACGGAGAGGAGAGGGGGCTTGGAAAGGGCGAGGGTGTGATTGTCAAGTTGATAGGGTTTGACCAGAGTCGGAAGATAGGCTGGGTGGGAGGCGATCGCGGCGCGGCGCGCTGCGTTGAGTTTGCGGAAGAAGGCGAACATGTTCTGGCGTCAGCTAGGCATGTCGCTTGCTGCGCCCCGACGCACTGTGTCCTCCGGGTAGCCGTACTGCCAGATCGCTTCACGGTTGAACGGATCGTGTCCGCCCGTGAGGTCCTAATCATCAGCTAGAGGTCGGGTGACACTGGGGCGAATATGGGTCCATCCGTCCGAGGACACAAGAAGGCTAAGCGTGTGGGACTCATCCGTGCAGCTAGAGGTGGTTGACAAGGCCAGGTGCAGATATAGAGGAGGAGAGGGAGCGATAGCTGGCGAAGTCACGGCGGGATTTCGACAGGGGCTGGAAGTATGACGCCAGGAGAACGGGGAGATGGCTCACGTGTTCCTGCCCCTGGTAAATGATCGGGTAGCCATCGTTGATGAAGGGGAACACAGCTGCGTTCCGCGTCAGCTGAGCATCAGCATCATGCCTCCCCCAGTCTGCGCCAGTTCCACGTACAGCAAGGTCATTCGTCACGCCAGCAAAGCGCGGCATGTCATGGTTACTAGCCATCAGTAGTGGCCAGATCGCTTTGTATCACATACTCCAAGAAGGATCCCATCAACGTCGCATCCGCCATCAACCCTTGCACTGTCCCGATCATGGCGACGAGTTCCGCAATGTTTCCCAGGGGTGTTTCAAAAGCACGTCGGAGGTGCCAGAAGGTAGCATAATCGAACACGCTCGGCATGGCCTGCTTAGTATACGGCGCAAGGTAGATCGGATCTGCTGTTAGGTACTGCTCGAATCTCACATTAGCACCATACCGCCATGTAGCACCTCTCCGAGAGCGGCTACTCCGCTAGCTCTTATGAAATCGGGCCAAAAGTCCTTGCGAACGTGCTTGACCGTGTCGACACGGATCGCGTCGATCTGGAAGGTCTGTACGAGAGACGCAATCCAACTATGGAGTGCTCGCACGACGCGAGGCGACTCAGTATCGAGATCGGGCATTCGGCCAGACAGCCAGCCTGGAGTCAGCGAGTGCCACGAGTGCATCGACATCACTCACACTGCTCCAGCTCGACCTGCGATTCGTGGCCCCAGTCCGGCTCGCAGTACGGGTGATAGTCTGATGCCAGGTTGAACGGGCCGTACGTATTTGACGGTGCCCAGTTTTGCAGATGACCGGCACTCAGATGATTCGCGACCTGTCCGTCAGCTTCATCAGCTTGACGGAAACGGTAGCTCACGACGTCCACCATCAGATACATCCCCCGAGCATGTAGCGCTGCGGACAGGTCCTTCAGATCCTGGGCCGATCCAAAATGGTCATTCGTTACTGCCTCTTAGCTGACGCAATTTGGCTGACAGCGCGTTCGGCTCACAGCGTATATCCGTAGCCCAATAGCCTACGCGTCAGATGAGCCATGTGCGTCGACAGAGGCTCACCGTGATACCCTCCATCTAGCTCTCCGTCACGTTCTACGTTGGCGACCACAGGCGAGATCCATACTGTTGTCAGAGATGCGTAAGGGCAGCGATCCACAAGACGAGCTGCCACAGTCTAACGCATCACAAGGGGATTCCGTTGTCATGCAATGGCACGCGCATCACAACTCCATTCCTGCCAGCGCGCCGAAACGATAAATAATGTCCGCTGCGCCTTGACTCACTCGTGTCAAAGCCCATGCCCTGTATATATCCCAGTTTCCGCTCGATCCCTTTCCAAGTCCCACCGCAGTAGTCTCTCTCCCCCACATTGCAGTACGTGACTTGATCATCCGACCGAGCGAAGCGATCCGTGAACACCTGGTATATGGATCGTTCGCGGAGCTGATCCGTGCTGAGCGGCGTCGCAGGCCGAGCTATACTCATGGCGAAGAGGAGGAAGCCGGTGACATCGAGCCTCATTCTGGACCGTGCAGACAACCCACCGGGGCGATGAGGGGCAATGGGTATGAATGCCGGAAGCGATGTTCTGATGGGCCTGATATACGAGCATGCATGAAACCCTCGCCGAGGTTCTGGCGAGACCTCAAATCAAAACGCGCTTAAAACGCGCGGAGTCTCCACAGCCGGCCAAAACATACACCACCTTACGTAAAAGCAGATTTCCCCTCCGAGTCCGGGAGGAGCACGAAGTACTCGGCCTCTCTGTAGTGATCGACCCATTTACAGAGACTCAGGCGCATCATGTCGACCAGCCTAGTAGGAGGTAGCTCGATTCGAGCTCAGGCCAAGCGGTCAAAAATAGAGCACAAGTCATCGCAAGCGATCCGACCCCCGGCGGATGGTAGGGACAGGATGGACAAGGAGATTGTCAAGGCGGTTCTGGCCTCTCCGCTGATTGTCCCCTGGTGAGCTCGCCGCTACTTCAGTGGCAGTCACACAGCTAATCTCAGGCCAAATATACCCAAGCACCTTCAGAACGGTATATTGGTAGCGCTTCCGAAGCTCATCACTCCCGACGTTGCCGAGTACCACCTCAGCCGAGCTCGATGTCACGCCAAGGAGCGCAAGACGCGTCGAAAGAGCAAGACGCATAGCGGGGACGCAAGTGAAGCTGTGAAAGGGGACGCGACGGATTCGGCAGAGGGACCCGAGGAAATGGACACGTCAGTCGAAGACACGACGGCGGAATCCATACGCCCTTCACCACCACATATCCTCAACCACCTCGTCCTCGGCATCAACGAAACGATCAAGGCCCTGGAGCGGAACATTGACGACCTGAAAGAACGTCTCACTCTCATCGCCGACAAGCTGAACGGTATCTCCCTTCCAACGCGCAACGACCTGCTCCCCACTGCTCCACGCTCGCCTTCGCCCGAGCCGTCTTCCGGAGCCGGTTCTGGACCCAGCGCGCCTCTGGGCTGGGTGATCGTCCCCCTCTTGTCGGTCAACCCGCAGAGCCTCGTCAGCCCCATACCACAATACTGCGCGACATACAACTCGCTCGTGTATCAGTGGGGCCAGCTCAGCAAGACTGTCAAGACGCGCTTGCAGGAGAGCGAGTGGGATGTCCTGGGCGAGGAGAGGGAAGAGGTCAGGGTGGTGCCGCTTGGTGATGTCGAGAAGGAGATGGCGGGCTTTGTGGGGCTCAGGAGACTGGCTTGCATGGGAGTGAGGGTGAGTTTTATCATGCGGGGCTGCGCATGCGTGAGCTTATGGTAGACTTCGCATCCGGACCAACAACTTCTAGGGAGATTGTTGCCCAAGTCTGTTCTTCATCCGCCTCGACACAGTATCACCCTCCCCTTCCCGACATCCAGCAAACGTGCGCTGGTCTCAGATAGCGCGGCAAACCGCCCGAGCAAGAAAGCGAAGCCCACTTCGACACTGCCCTTGCCGCATGTACACTACGCACCGCTGGCAATCAAGGGAATCACTACGACAGTGCCGACGGACGGGAACGCGCGGAAGCAGAAGCGCTTAGAAGGGGTACGGGCGAAGCGGATCGAGGTCAAGGAGAAGAAGAAGGAAGATAGGCGGAAGGAGTTCTTGAGGGGTATCAAGGGCGAGACGAGGAAGGGCAAGGTGCCTAGACATGGGGCAAAGAAGGGAAAGACGAAGAGCAGCGAGGAGAACCGCAAGGAGCCTGCTCGGTGAGCATGCATGCATTTTTGCTGCAAGATAGGCGCTTGCGATCGGGTTTACCCCTGGCCGGGTGTCGTGTGTTTTTGAAGGGCACTAGAGGTTTTGGTTTGCGTGTCACGAAGCTTCCTGTCATTGTGTCTTCATCACCATGATTGACAAACAGTCATAAGTTCCGTATCCCGTTGACACTGCTCGACTGACAGTGTTGTGAGCCTCTTGGTTACTCAGAGCTTTAGGGTCACGTATGGGACCGACCGCGGTGTCACTTCCAATTCCCTCAATCTTCTCGTCAGTCATTTGTCCCGGAATGTCCCCTTCCTGGCCTCGGATTATCAGCAGGGCTGCAAGCTTATCCCAGGGACTTACAGTAGCGATATGCCGACTCCCAAGGCAGACTCGACGAGGGCGAGATATCGCATGCAGCAAACTTCCAGCCTTCCAATTCGAGGTCACCGTTCTTCCGCAGTCAAGGCCCCTTCTCGTCATGTTATCCGCCTTGACGTACCCCAAGATATTTCTCAGCGCCCAAATTCGTGATCGACCCAAGCCTCCAGCAAGTCAAAGGGTCGCAGCACCAAGGCGTTGTTCTTGCGACTCACGAATCTGACGATGAAGGCCTGGGAGACGATCTGCCGAGGTGGGTCGGATGGTCCCTCCTCATTCTGGCACCAGGCTCACGTCAGCCATCTGGAGATATTCAAGAATGGTCTGAAGGATTTCGAGGGCGACAGCGATCTGGGTAGCGCTTTGAAGAGGCTGAACCTGACGGAGGATGACACAAAGGCAGATGAGCTGCATATCGACCTGCTCCCTCACCAGGTCCTCGGCACTCCTGTTTGCGAGAGTCCTCGCCGGTGCTGATTTCCAGGTTATAGGCGTCGACTGGATGCTCCGTCAGGAGCAGAAAGCAGTCAATCAGGGTGGCATCATCGCAGATGATATGGGCATGGGCAAGGTGAGCGAGCAAACTAGCCTGCATGGCGATACGTAAAGCTGATAGACAGACTCTACAGGCCATTGCCACGATAGCGCTCAATCCTAGCAAGGATCACAAACGCAAAGTCACACTGGTCGTCGTCACACCCGCGCTGCTCGGGCAGTGGCACGGGAGATATCTGAGAAGTCCAAACTCCACGCCTTCGTCTACCATGGAGTGGACCGCGAGCGCAACGCTCGCCAAATGATCAGCGTCGCGGATGTCATTGTTACCACGCATACGGTTCTCGCGCGCGAAGCGCCGAAGGGGCAAATTGTGAGCGTCTGGGGTGGAGTTCCTACGATAATCAAAGCTGAAGCTAAGGCTGAAACCTCGGACGAGGAGGACAAGGACATCTCGTCGTGTATGAATGTCAAAACCAAAAGGAAAGATCGAGGGCCCCTGTTCGAAACTGAGTGGTATAGGATCATACTGGACGAGGCACACACGATAAGGAACCACAAGACGGCTACAGCGAAAGCTGTGATGGCTTTGAATGGCGACCTGCGTTGGTGTTTGACCGGACGCCTGGTGTACAATAAACTGGACGACATTTTCACCCCGCTTCACTTCATTGGCGTGGTCGATCGGGGTACCTATAGGAGGAAGATTGTTTCCATCGCTAAGAAGAATCCGGAGCTTGCGTCTGGACGTGCTCAGGTGAGCGCCACACCCCGGATGGACCGGAAGCTGAGTGGCAGGCGTACCTCCGGCAGATTACGCTTCGTCGAACCCAAAGCAGCAGAATTGAGGGGCAGACGGTCACTAATCTCCCGCCTAAAACCGAGCACATCGCGGAACTCGACTTCAGCAAACAAGAGAAGACCATGTACTCCGCGGTGGAGCGCGCGGAACGCGCGGTTCTACTCAGGTGGTACAAAGAAGGTACAGAGCCTAGTTGCCTCACTCTTGTGGCTAAGCTGACGACGAGGTACCTTGATGAACGTTCACGCCACGTCTGTCTTTCGCAAACTCATACGCTTAAGACAGCTCTGTCAGCACCCGACTTTGACGGGAGCGAAATTTGTGGAGGACCCGATCATTGAGAGCAAAACAGATCGCGGTGACGAAGCGCTTGCTGAAGCCGCTCTGGGCCCTCTGGCTCAGCTTCTGAAAGCCGGCGATACGGCAGGTGCACTGGAAAACAGAGCGAAGGGGTGTGTCCCCGATACGACGTCTGGGACAGTATGTCGGAATGAACGAGACGGATCTTCAGTCCAGAAGAGGCCGGTGAAGCTGTTCGCCTACTTCAGCTGGCTGTCGCTGACGCCAGGCTCCGCCATCGTCTGAGCAATGCGGGAATAAGTCCATGAAACGATCCAAGACGGTCGCAGCAAAAGCCAAGCAGGCCCCCGTTACCCCAATTATCGTCCCGAGTGCCAAGCTCAAACAGATGGGTGGGCTGAAACGCTCTTGTCCAAGCACTGAACTGCAGAGCAACTTTTAACGCAGTGGCGAAAAGAAAATCCCGATGATAAGACGCTCATCTTCTGTTCCTTCGCCAAAATGCTCGATATCGCTGCGGACTACCTCTCCGCTAAGGGGTATACTTACGTCAAATATACTGGCAGCCTCAGCTCGAAGAAAAGGGCGGAAGCGGTTCAGCTGTTCGAAAATACTAGTCCCGGCTCACCGTCGGTCATGTTGATATCCACGATGGCCGGCGGCGGTGAGCAAACCGCTGATCCCCGCGCCAACCCCAGTCACTAATAGGCAGCCGGTCTCAACCTTACGGTGGCCAACAAGGTCATCGCTCTTGACCCAAACTACTCTCCTGCTACCGAGGCGCAAGCATACGCGCGGGCTCACCGATTGGGGCGACGAACATGCTGCTGGGTTGAACGCGACTGACCAACAGGGACAGAAGAAACCGGTCCAGATTGAAACACTCATCATGAAAGACTCCGTCGAGCAGCGAATCCTCAACAAGTACGACTTTCCAGCAGGTCCGTCCCCGAGATGCTCAACGTCAGACAAGCCGAGAAACAAGCGCTCGCCGATGGCGCGATGGGTGAAGGCGGCGGGAAGAGGCTGAAGAAGATGGGGGCGAAGGACAATATGTCTCTGTTCGGGATTGACGTGTGAGGCCCCCGATGCCTCAAGATCCGAGGCCAGGTATTGTAAGTGCTTTTACATTAGTGCAAAACATATGCAATTCACGACCATGACATGCCTTCACGCGAAACTGTACTGTAACGTCGACGCTGTCGTGACGAAATCGACCACGGACGAGCAGAACCCCACGATCGTGGTGGCCCCTCTGCAAATCCTCAGTCAATGGAGCAAGAAGACCACATAGCACACCGGCATGGATGCTGGTCATGCCAGGATGGAAAGCAAGGATGGGGCTCACTTCATCAAGGCGCTCGCTGACGAATTTGACGCTGTCATGAATGGGAACGACTCAAGAGATGTCCCTGACGAAGAAGCCGAAGAGCCACTGGCGGTGTCCGATGGACAAAGCCGGCGCAAGGTGGTGCCCAATCTTAAGCTGGTTGACATGGGTACGTCAGGCAGGCTTCGCGAATACATGTTTCTCTTACGTCGAAGGCAATTGACTGAAGGCGAGCCTGGTTGAGGACTTGACTACCAAGGCCATGGTTTTCTCCGGTTTTGTGGACTGACTCGAAATCGCCCAGCGACACCTGCCTGAACAAGGCGTGGGAAGGGTCCTGTATACGACACAGATGGGTCTGGCCGAGCGCGCATGTGCTCTCCAAGGGTTCAGGTGCGACAAGGGTCCTCCACTGCTTTGGGAAGCCCTAAAGCTGCATTCACGGGATCGAACCGGACCGCGGCGAACCTGGTCTTCAGTGCCGAGCCAGACTGGAATCCGGCGCATGAATCGCAGGCGATGGACCGCGTCCACAGGATTGCGGATGATAATACTGCACAGTCTGACTCTCGTGACAGGGTCAGAAACGCATCATCAGGGTCTACAAATACAAGACCTTGGGGGTCAATCGAAGAGGAGATCCGCCAGAAGTCAGTCTCCCTCAAGTCGTGGACAGCCGGGCTGACTCGATTTACAGGCAGGGCGAAAAGAAAGAGCTTGCTAGATCCGTCTATGGCTCTGAATAGTGACACAGAAGCCAGGTGCACGGCGATCCGGGGCATTGCTGGAAGGACAGGCTATTGGGCGTGATTGCACAAGAGATGGCTTCAGCAAGCAGGCCATACGGTGAAGGGAGACCCGTGGCAGCGATGAAAGTTCTTAACAATAACAGAACATGCATCGTCTTCATTTTACGATCATGACGCTAGAATCAGACCCACACTAGCATTCTCACACCTTGTCGCCTGATCGCTCGACGTGCTCCGGTTGCCCGACCTTCTCGTCGACGTGCATCTCGTGGGCTCTGGCAGCAATCTCCGCATCTCGCTCCTCTCGAGTCACCGACCCGAAGATGACGTCCATCTCTTCCAGTGAGACACCCTTGGTCTCGGGGAGAAGGGTGCACAAGCAGGCAGAAATGATGTTGACAGCCGCGAAGAAGAAGAACTGCGATTGATCAGCGCTATCCTTCGGCTTCGACATCTTCATTCTCTCTGCTTCCCCATCGCGACTCACGATTCCTCCCTTGTTCAGCTTCAAGACCATCAGGGGGGTTGCCTTCGTCACGCCATAGTTGTTCAGCCATTGAGTTCCTGCTGCAAGCGTGAGGCCATAGTGGCGAGTTCTGACTATCAGCCCCGATCTTTGGCGACACTGTCTGGGCGCTCCCGTCCCCAAGGAGGGTGCTTTCCACCGTTCGGGTCAGGTCTGAGAGCCTGCAACTCACCGGTTGTTGAATATCTCCGAACAGAGCACCCATGGGAGTGGCCCCACAGAGAAACAATAGGGGACGACGAACAGGTAGATCATGACCGCCATGGCGATACTGGCGGGAGAAACGGTGGTCGAGTTCTTGTCGGGAAGATGGGTGTTGAAGATGGCACCGATGATCCAGAGGAACATGCTCATCAGGCAGATGCCGACGAACAGAGGCTTCTTCCTGCCGAACCGATCCACACCAAGCCAGATGAAAAGACCAGTAGTAACAATTTTGACGATTCCGTAGATTCCACTCGCAAGAAGTCCAGTCTTCTGTCCTCGCAAACCGATAGACTGGAAGATGATAGGTGCGTAGTAAGAGATCGAGTTTTGCCCTGCCTAGTCAATTCTTGCTCCGCGCGATCGTCCGCCAGCCTCTGAACGGCCGCGACGAAGTAGGAAAGGGGGACCTACCGGACCACTGCTGCAGAGTGAAGATAACGAAGCTGAAGGATCAGCCTTTAGTCTTCGACGGAGGTCACTCCACCCACGCAATCAGGAATCGCACTGGATTTCCCTTGGCCCCAATCTCCCTCCATGAGGCCCCTTGAGTGGCAGCCTCTTCGGCTCGGATGGCGGCAGTAATCTCGGCAAACTCGAATTGGACAATCGGGTCGTTTTCGGGAAGCTTTCGAATCCAAGCGAGGTTCTTGAGAGCCTGTTCATCCCGATGCTTGGTCGCCAGCCATCGAGGCGACTCCTTCAGGAACGGAAGGAGCATGAACATGATGCCGACAGGGACGAGCTGGAACCCGATGGGAATCCGCCATTGAACGGCACCCCTCGAGTCGGACATGAACGACACGCCGTAGTTGATCCAGAAGGAGAAAGCGACTCCGATGACAACGACGACCTGGAACATGCCGGTGATCCGACCTCGAATCTTGGCGGGAGCAATCTCGGAGGCATAGGTGGGGCAGACTGGTTGTTTAGCGGGAAATAACGACGAGCTGGTCTTTGACTCACCGACCGACATAAGTCCCACTCCGAACCCGGCGGTGAATCGGCCACCGTATACTACCGCTCAGTACCTGGCACGACAGGTCGTCGTCGGAACTTACCGGCAGAGATACCATTTGTGGCGGCGACTTGAACTATTCCACCGATGATGAAGATGACACATCCCACCATCAACGCGTATTTTCTGCCGATGCGCTCCTCGACAGGTCCACCTCCGAGAGCTCCGAAGAATGCCCCTCCTTGCAAAATAGACACCACATTGCCTTGGAGATTGGCAATCTCGGTCGGCGTGCCGGTAATCCCAAAACTTTGCGAGAAGGTCTTCAGTGCGATCACTCCTCCTCCCAGACCTCTGTCCGTCAGCTCGACGCCATGTTTTCGTGAAGAGAACGCGCGTGTCATATCCGAACAAGAAGATGCCCATGAAGCCAACGAGGGCCAGGAGGTACGCTCGAGAGTCGGCGTGCCATGGGCGATGATCGTCGGCGATCAAAACAGAGGGTGGACGATGCGCCTCATCGCGGGCTTCATCCGTGCTGCTTTTAGCGTTCAATCTCATCCCATCCATTAAACTCACTGGAAAGCAGCCTGATTCATCCTTGCTGTGTGTGGGAGAGGAACTCGAGTAAGCGGCTGACCAATTGAACATCGAACTATATAACATCAATACCCGGGGTGGCAACCGGATACCGTCACCGTTCACCGGGCCGCCAAGCTCTATGTCTTAAAATAGAGGCGGATGTACCGGTCCGTCAGCGCCCCGCTTGTGGTTCGATGCGCAGACATGCGGCTGTACATGCATGATGGCTCTGCAAGCCGTCTCGGCAGACGTGCAAGCTTAATGACAACACAATCGGTATTCCATGTGACTCTCGTCCTCGCGCCGTCCGGTACGACCGGATCGCACCGGTCCGCGGCACTTTTGGGGCTATTTTCAGCCCTTCCAAGCTGCTTTTGACTATACATCAGGTTTACTGTTGTGGAGGACGGTGGAGGACCAGAGTGCTGGCTCTGGTATTGTGCTTCATAGACTACCAGCCCTGTCTGCTCTCGCTTGGCGGTCAGAGTTCCTGGGCCCGCCCCGCGTTGCCTCGTACTCAAACAGAGAGGGTTCCAGCAGAGGAACTACGCGGTCAAAGGGGCCGAGAATGTAGCGCGGGGCATACGCAAGCGATGTACAGTGAGAGAGCACGGGGCCAAAGAATTGGAAAGCTGTCGTGGAACAATCGGCATCACTAAAATGATGATGGCCAGAAGGGTGAGGCTACCATGCATTACGAATCGCCGCGGTGTGTACAAACGGATCTAGTCATTCACTGATGTCCGCGGGGGAATCACGAAGTCGCTATCTGCGTCTCATACCCTGCAGCAGCTTTCCTCTGAGCTCGCTTGCGGCTACCGTCCACTGTCCGAGCGCTCCACAAAATGATCACATCCACCTCGCTCAAGAGAGCCCCGATGCTTGTCGTGCAAGAACCGGCAATGATCGGCCGATGTACTTGTCCCCCCGCTGACTGAACGAGTAGTTGAACCCAAGAGGTAATGAGCTGGATGACAGCAATGAGAAAGGGTGCCCATGTTCCAGCTCCGAACCGTTGATGAGCATGACATCGTCGAGTTGTTGTCCGCACATAGACACGACCGTTCAACGAATCGAATCCCGGGTTTCAACATCGCGTATTGGAGTCTTTCAGCAAGATGGTCTGCATCCAGGCCGGCTGTCCCGGCGCAGGACGTACTCAAGCGTAGGGGCCCACCTCCCTGTTCGACGATCTCATTGTCGTCGCACTGCGCCGTCGAATGGCGCGAGATATCTGGCGTCTGGTGGTAGCGCCTTGTCGCTGTGTACTGCTCCGCAACTCTTGAAGTCCGTTGGGGCAGACCCATGGGGCCGAGGACGACCGGGA
>JAHXHD010000478.1:0-11301 GCA_019857685.1 Papiliotrema terrestris
CCTGTACGCTCATCCCCATCCCCATCCCCATCTGCTGCATCCCCTCGTGCGTTCCTGCGTCCATGCCCTGCGGTGGTTGGCCCAGCACAGGCTGCCAACACATCTCTGAGCCATTCGTCGAGCCAAGCAGGTTCACGGTCGGTGGATGTTGCTGCTGCTGCTGCTGCTGCTGTTGTTGTTGTTGTTGACGCTGTTGCTGGCCAGGGCCGAACTGCGCTCCGCTGCTGACTTGACCCGCGGCGGTGTAGTCCATCTGGGTCGTCCAGTCCAGGACGTCGGGCGTGGGGGCCCCGCTGCTGCTTGAAATGCTCGCGCACGTCGCGCTGCCTTGATGGCTGCTTCCCGAAGTGATGCCGCTAGGCGGGGTTGCTGATGACAGCATTGGCGGGGTAATGCCGGAACTGGACGACGCGCAGTAGCCGGCCGATGAGCCCGACGCTTTTCGTTGAGCTTGATCGGCCGTGATCTGCGCTAATCGATCGAGCGGGGCCGTCGAGTTGCCGAACGATTGCGGGGCGGTGTAGTACATTTGGGCTGCTGCAACCGTCGCGGCCTCGTCCACGCCATCATTCGTTGTCCGCGCGATCTTTGTCTCCTGGATCGACTCGCCGATACACTTTGTCGTGCTCATGTCGTGCTTGCCGGACTGGATCCCGGCAAGATATGAGTCGAGGAAGCGAGACATCATTGTCCCGAGTTGATGCTTCTGGCCGTATCGGTTGAGGACTGCTGGGTTGGCGCCGCACAGGCGGATGGATCTAAGCAGCGACTCACTGTTCTGGACCGTCTGCATATCCGCCCGATGCTTGACGGCGTTGCCATACTGCTGCGCCTCTAAACTCTTCTGTACAAAGTTTGCGATAATCCGGCCAGTGGTGTACATGCAGCTGCCGATCAGCCTGAGAGCCTTTCGTATACGCCCAAAGGGTACTCACAACGCCAGCAAAGACGTAGTGATGAGGGAGATGTCGAGATTGCTGGGTATCAGGTGCAGAAGGCCGACTATTGCCTCGTAGCTCTGCTGCATCTTGGCGAGCGTGTGGCTGACGGGGCTGCGCCAGTTGACGAATGGCTCATGTAGGAGACAGAGCGCGACGTGGGGCAGGACGTGGACGAGCTGACCCAATCAGTGCTATGAATCATTGCTGTGACCGAGACTCACTAGGACGTTCGCGTCAAATGCTTTATTAGGTGAAGAGTCGGCGATACGGAAGATGTTCTTCATAACCCCCGGCACGCTCGCTCTGCAACGTCAGCTCTTGCTCGGTCCAGGATCGCCGCAAACGTACTGGAACACGTAGATATCGTTGACCAAAGCGGTGAAAGAAGGTTGACGTATGCCGAGGAGCTCGTCGCCCGGTACGATGTCCCGTTGCGTCCAATCACGCAGCCAGCGAGAGACACGACTGATCAAGGTCGAGGCTGGTGTCAGTCTTGGAGCGCGACTTTTGTGAGGCCAACACACCTTTGGCGGCGAGGACAAACGAATCCGCAACGGGATGGCTGTTGATGAGCGAGGTCGCTCCAGAGAAGGCCCTCAGCACTCACCTCACAAGCAAGTCAGGGGAGTGTGCCGTTTGCGGGTTGACAGGTTGGTATTCGTTCTTCACATCAGCTCGTGTTGGTCTCCAACGTTGGCGAGCTCACTGTTTCTTTGAACTTCTCGTACGAGATGGGAAGGTTGCAGAACACCTCGTCCAGCTCCATACTGCCGTTCCAGTACGAGTTGAGCGTGAATCCCGTATCCATGATGAACGCCATCCATATTGTGGCCAATCGTTCTTCCCGCTGGATCGCGTCTTTCGGCTCCGGCGCGAGGGGTTCCTTGTGCCGCTCGTGCTTGTTGCGGTTCATGATCTCGAGCGATTTGAGTATCCGAGCCGGCGTGCCGGCGATGATCCAGCCTTGCATGGGCATGCCCTTGGTGAAGTAAATATCGGACAGCATGATCTGGGATAAGCACAGATTCGCTGTTGAGGACAGCGCGACATACATTGGCTTGCACGATCTCAATCAGCTGGTTGCCGTCTCCCATCTCACACGCCTGAGTGGAGAAACGGATAGCCCGTTGAGCAGCTTCAGCTTGGGCCAGACCAAAGTCCTCGATACCGTCAAGGCTGTTGTACATTGCCTTGTGTCGCTCAACGGCCGCTTCGAGCTGCTCTGGCGGCAGATTGTTCACCCATGCGGTAAATGTCGATGCGTATGCGCAGATAGCGTGCAGAAGGGAGGCATGGGGGAAGTTCGGGTTGTTTGGAGGAAGGCGTAATCTGGCGAGAAAGCTCGCTCGGTGGATCATGCGTGGCATCTGCGGCGCGTGGGAGAAAAACACTTCGACACTGGTCGTGAGCTTCGTCTTCTACAGTGCACGCGCTACGCACAGGTGCTCGAGAAGGACTGGATGTCAGCTGTAATATTAGGGCAAAATGTTTTACATACAGGGCGAAGGCAGGCCGTATGGCCAGTGAGCCGGCACCATGAACAGGTTCCCGAAGTCAAACTCGGATGTGTTCGGTAGGATCGGATTCAGCGCGGTCGGTTCGATCAGTGGCGAGATATCCTCCACTGTTGCCTGCAATGGCGGAGAATATGCCTTGGACGCGTTGATCACTGGCGAAATGTCGGTCGAGATATCCCCCCAGCCACTGGGACTTTGCTGCTGGCCCGTGTTCGCATGGTGTGATGAGGCAGGTTGCGATGCGAGACGATCCGAAGATGAGAGAGCCTCAAGTCGCGCTTCAAGTTGCGCTAGGATCAGCACAAGCGTCGATGACCCGGCGGCCATAAGAGAATGACGTACCTATTCTGGCGAGCAAGGAGTCCTTCTCCTCGTCGCGCCTCCTCTCCTTCTCTCGTTCGAGCGTCTTCCCGCCAGCCAAGGATCCCTTGGCCCGCTTCGGGTCACCAGACTTCTTCCTCCCCTCTCCAGATGCCGACCCCGACGGTCGGGCACCTGTATTCGATTGCAGCACAGCCTGAGGCCCTCCCGCAGCGGAGTCCTCGTCGGAGTCGCCCTCATTGTCCGCCCACGTGCATGACAGCACCGGTGGAGACGTCTTGTTTCTCTGTGCTGTTCGCAATGCGTGAGCGTGGGAACGCATGCACGGCGCGCAGGCGGGTTTGGTCTAGGTGTCAGCTTGATTAGCAGCAATGAGAAGCGATTTGCTCACGCCATCGCATTTGACTTTGCGTTTCTTGCACTGCAGACACGCGTGATTGCGCTTCAATGGCGCGAGCGAGTCATCGTCCAGGAAGTCGTGGACGGGTGGAGATAAGCTCATCTCGGGCGGCCGGATTGTCTCCAGTCGAGGATGTTCGACGGTGCTTTCAAAGACGCAAGTGCGGTTGGCCAGCTACGCCAAGCAGGAATGGTCCTGCGTATCGTGTGAAGCCGTCTCTAGCGCCAGAATCCGGCACAAAAGCTGACGAAGCGCCGTGACCGAGATGCCCGAGGCGCCAAGGGTGAGTTGTGTTTGAGCAATGAAGAAAGGATTGTCGATGGCGAGCTCGATTGCTTCGTGTATGGAAAGACGTAGAAGGGCTCGGTGCGAGTGCCCAGTGTGGACGCGTGGTCGGCTTGCGGGAAATGTGGAGAGAAAGAGGTGGTGATGATAGTACAGTCATACATACATGGGCCCTTTCTCGAGCCAGAAACGATGGCCGTCGGGCATCGTCTGTCTCTTAATCAGACAGACCGCCGAGGCAGATCCCACGATCGAAAATTTCCCTTTACGGGTAATAGTTAAGCTTGTTTAGCGCTTCGGGTGGGACCTGCGGTGCACTGCTTGGCCCAACGACAAGTCGCTGTTAAACTCTGCGGCATCCCATGCAAGGCTCCGCGACTAGTGCATACATAACGTGTATGATGGAGATACTCAAGACGTCAGTGTCCGGAATCACGCCCTCTTGCTCAGACTCTACTCGCCCATCAGGGCGCGCTCCTCCAAGGCCTGCCACCACCCAACGCTCCTCTCATATGCCCCTCGTCCCTCTCCGGGGCTTGCAACAGTGCGGATACCCTCCTCTTCGAGATCCTCATCCGTCTGCTCTTCGCCCCTGAGCTTCCGTCTGGCCTCTCTGCACTCCCTCACGAGGTCATCGAACCCGATGTGCCGCCTGGCACGATCGGCTCGCTGCCTCTCCCAGCCCCATCGCGCCTTGTACGCAACTCCGACCGAACAGCTGTTCCAGTTGGCGAACGACCATCCGGCGGTCTTGGGGTTGTACTCCACGTTCTTGCACACGGGCGCGGACAGAACATCCGCCATGAGCGACAGGATCGTCCCGTTTGCGCTGGCTCCGCCGGTAGCGTACACCCTGGTCAGGCGGGGCAACGAGGAAGAGATGGCCGGCGTGGCGGGACGCGAAGGCGTGCTCGAATCGTCGAGGATCGCCGAGGAGCGGGATCGGTAGTTGAGCAGCTGGGACTCGAGAATGGCGAGGGCTTCGGTACGGACATCAGGGAAATTTTCAACCTTCTCGGCTGCGACCGCATCGATCAGCTCCGCACCCTCGCGCCGGGAGATGTACTTGTGGACGCCGCTGGCATTGTCGGGCTGTGATGTCAGCGACGCCTCGGCATATCCGTTGAAGCCTCACGATGATGTCCGGCAGCAACCACCAGAAGGCCGCAGACGAAGGCAGATCAGTGTTGGACCTCGGTCGGAGCTCCTCCACCGCAGCATTGAACTTGTCCCACGATTTGTCAAAGTAGACGTCTCGGACGTGTTGCCGGGCTAGCGACCCGTCTGCGGTCAGGTTCCGTCATTGCGAGCGATACCGTAGACTCACTCTTGTAAACGAGCATGTTGAAGTAGCGCAGCTTGTCCTCGTCACCCATCTGAGCGGGGTGGAAGAAGGCGTGGTACTCGGGATGTGGGTTGTACGAGCTCGTCGAGACAAGCACGACGTCGGATGTGCCGAGACTGACAAGACCCTCAGACGGGCGGACTGCGATGAGCTGCTGGGACCCATCGCCATGTCAGCGAAAGCTCACGAGTCAGCGACAAGAAGGTCGCCGGGTTGTCGCCCGTACCGGGGAACACGCAGCATGCCGGGTCGACACCATACCGCTCCACGAACCATTTCCCAATCCTGCCCACCACCCTTCCGCCGTCTGTCTCAACAGGACCCAACTTCCTCTCCAGCTCCTCCGCTCCATCTTCGCCTGCAATGGCCTCAAGAGCAAGCGGGTGCCATCCCCTATCCCGATGGTCCATCCTCCACAGGTTCATACCGCAAGCGTCACTCTCATCTATGCCCTTGATCTCGCCGTCGAGGCACAGCAGGGTCGTGATGAAGCTCGAGCAGAGGCTGATCCGGTCAGTCGCGTCATACTGCTCCGGCAGGCTCTGCTTGAACCGCATGATCTGGGCGCCGGTGAACCGTTCGTGCGCCTTGGATCCCGTCGCTGTGGCTAGCGAATCTGGTCCGCCGAATGCCGCCTCGAGCGCACGGCATTGTGCTGTGGTGGACGAGTCTTGCCAGTTGGGCACGATTTTTCGAGAGAACGCCGGCTCCAGCTGAGAAACAAGCGTCCGGCTTGAGTCGACCGAAGCCAAGATCTGGCCAGCTTGCTTGGACCAGTACACCGAGGCGTGTTGCTGACTGTCAGCAGACGGTGACTCAAAGTCGATCCGCAGCTCACCTGACCGGCCGCAGCTGTTCCCCTCACTCTGCCCAGATCCCACCCAGCCCGCTTGATCCTCTCAAACAGAACATCCATCGCTTCGACGATCATCATCACGGGCGAATACACCTCTCCGCTCCCCTTCTCGCCGTACAGCACTCCTCCTTTCGTCCCATATTTTGGCAGGTCTGTGTCGAAGTTTACGGCCAGCTCAGAGATTACGTCCAGTGTCGAAGACAGGAGCGAAGCTTTGAGCCCTTGTGTCGAGGCATCAAGCCCAAGGAACAAGTCTTCGATTTCAAAGGCCATCGCGTAGGTGCTTACGAGGTGATGGATGAGGGACGAAGCAAAGCGGGGTTTGGGAAGGGGAAGAAATCAATACTTCATCCCGGCTGCCCGGTAAATATGGCCATGCCAACATGCGTTCATCCGCGACCGTTCACGAGGCGTCATACGCTGGTTCCAGATCGGGCTATGGGTAGGTGGGGATGATTCATGGCTGACAGCTGGCGCTCGGCCCTGTTCGGGGCGGTAGCGAGGGGAGCAAGGGGGAAGGAGGATGAATAGCCTGATGGGCGGACTGGACGGGTATTGGGACGGATTTGCGGGTGTGTGCAATTTCGGTACATTGGCGGAAAGATCTACAGCTGGATAAAGGGCCGAGAGGCACCGTAAACGTCCGTCGGCAACGGGTCCAGACCGGCAATATAGCGCCCTCCTCCAGGCTGCGAACCGATGATGCTGGTATTGACGGACATTCATGCAGGCCAGCCGTGTGCGTCAAACGAACGATCGGTCGACTCACCCTCGAGGCTGTCAACCCACGACGCCGGCTCAAGGTTGTTTTCAGCAGGGCGGTTCACTAGAGGCCCTTTGTGACATCAGGGAACAAGAGGCGCTCTTGATGGCCGGTCAAGCACGTTCGCCCTGCGACCAGCGACCATGCTTGTCCCTTTCGACAAAGCCAGAGGCGAAACCGGGGATGAACTTATCCCGCACCATCCCCCCCCTCAGATGAGCAACTCGCTGCGGCGAGCAGGCACCGCGTTGCTGCTCACCTCGATCTGCGCGTTGGCTTCCATTCAGACGATCGGCTGGTCCCACACTGCGAGACGACTACTTCAGGCGATGAACAGCAACTGCCATCAAGGGCCGCCAACCACATACGCGACCGTGCCCGGAATCTTCATTCAGGATGATCCAGATTTTGACGAGGACGGGTACGACAGCTTGAAAGATAGCTTTGGCCTGATCGACAAGTCGGAGGATAGGTGGACAAAACTGACCAGGTGAGTCAGCCACGGCCAGATTAGGAAGCCATTACGAAAGCTGACCAGAGATGGCTCGACAAGAAGAACGCCGACGCCGATCGATGGACAGGCTACAAGCTGCTTTGGATCGCAAGGCACGGCGAGGGGTATCATAATCAGGTTCGTGAGGCGATCGATCCAGGGGCATTCCAAGCTGAAGCGCTGATCTACAGGCCGAGGAGATATACGGCACGGAAGCTTGGGATTGCTATTGGTCCCTTATGTACACGGATGGCAACATTACCTGGGTGTGTGTTGAGGTGATTAACGTGCAAGCCGAGCTCATGACAGGGACCCGACGCCATGCTGAACGACAACGGTATCGACCAGGCGCGCAAGGTCAATTCCGCATGGAAAGAACAGCTCGCCTTCGATATTCCGTTGCCTGAGAGCCTGTTTTCGAGTCCGATGCGTCGAGCAGGCATGACGCTGCAGGAGACGTGGCACGACATA
The DNA here is from genome assembly GCA_019857685.1 of Papiliotrema terrestris. NCBI lineage: Eukaryota > Fungi > Basidiomycota > Tremellomycetes > Tremellales > Rhynchogastremaceae > Papiliotrema > Papiliotrema terrestris. The sequence goes on from JAHXHD010000478.1 coordinate 7,393, forward strand.
TTGCTTGACAAGGGTGTCCGACCACGTGTGAGTGATACTCGGATCGCCCAGCTGTGCTGCAGGTGCAATGCTGATGACAGATCATGGAGCCGCTGCGGGAAACTGTTGGTCTTCATACCTGCGACCAGAGAAGTGATAGGAGCACTTTAGAAGAGACGTTTCGTGGGTCGGAAGTTGACTGGGCTATTGACGAGGGACTAACGCGAAGCGGGCTGGACATTTGACCAGACATTCACGCAGCACGACCAGCTCTGGAACCCCACGTATCGCGAGTCGCAGGAGCACACCGCGCTCCGCCTGCTGCTGGCTCTCAATGAGATCTTCGCGACGGACCCTGCCACCGTGATCAGCATCACCGCTCACGGCGGGGCAATCTCGGCGTTGTTCAGGGTGATCGGGCACCGGCCATTCCAGGTACAGACTGCAGGGGTCGTGCCAGTCATGGTAAGACAGCCTTTGTCAGTCCAGCTGACGTCAGGTCAAGGCGAGCTGGAAGCCAACATCTAGCATGCCCGTCATCGTTGGTGGACAGAGCCTTACTGCCCCTGCTTGCACTGCTGTGCCAGCGTGACGGACGGCAGGATGGTGCTCTCGTTGCGTGGATGGCCCATTTATAGATTTCATATAGTTTCGGTCACTTTGTTGTACACGTAGGATTTGTGAATATCCTTTTTGACGAGCTTGTTGTACGCATTCGACGTAGCGTTGGTGGTTCGCAACATGTCCACCCTACGGGACTCGGAGCGTAAATGCGAAATCTTCCACGTCATCACTCTCCCTCCACTTCGTTACAGTTGACCCGAATTCCGTCTTCCAGCATCCCAGCCATCGACATGGTCGCACCGAAATCAGCCGGTGCACCTCGTGTTGCTGCGGCGCAGCATGTCGCGGGACGTACACGAAGGCCGTCAATGATTATTAGATCAGACAGGACAATGGCCATACTCCTCTTTCTGTGTACCGCTTTCTTCGCTATAGGGGCTCTTCGGTCGCACGAGGCGTTTGCGTTCACTTCTCTCCTCAATCAGCCCGACACGCCTCCGACAGCTTTGGTGCTGACGGCTCATCCGGACGACGAAGCCATGTTCTTCACGCCGACGATCACCTCACTTGTCTCGCAGGGCTGGGACATCCAGGCGTTGTGCCTGTCGACCGGTGAGTTCTGATCAGCAAGACTCAAGGGCCGGATTCGCTCATGGTCAGGCAATGGAGATGGTTTGGGAGCGGAGCGGTCAAAGGAGCTGTATGACAGCTATGCTGTCCTGGGTATACCGAACCGAAATGTCGTTCTACTGGATGACTCGTGGGTCCGAACACCCATTCCAGCGGGTCGAGCTAAGTCAAGGCGGTTCCAGGATGGGATGAAAAACGACTGGAACACGTCGGAGATAGCGTCTGTCCTCCACAACTACATCGCCTCCACGCCGGTATCCCTGGTGAGTACAACAGTGGACCGTCCTGATGTGCTTGCGAGAGCTCACCGCTGACGTCCAGATCATCACTTTTGACCACGACGGCATTACCCGACATCCGAATCACATCTCCCTTCATTACGCCGTCGAAGCCTATACAAGCAATACACCCTCTCCCCCCCAGGCCCTATACCTGCGCTCGCCCAGCGTGTATACGAAGTTCACCGGTCCGCTCTTCCCCTCGGCATACGTCTTTCGCAGGAACATCGTCAATGCATGGGAGAGCCTCGTCCCCGGGCTCGGTGTCGACGATCCACCTGCCAAGCCCACGAAGGTTGTCGTAGCGGGATCGGTATGGAACTGGATCATCGGGTGGAAGGCTATGCTGGAACACAAGACACAGCTCGTCTGGTTCAGATGGCTGTATCTGGCGTTCTCACGCTTGCTGTGGATGAACGAGCTGGTCGTGGCTGCTTAGGCCTTGGTCTACCGAGAACGCTGTTGACAAGGTAGCAGCCTGCGATCCCGACATGCGCAGTCCCGAATGGGATCCGACATGGATTGCGACGCGACAATTCAAACAAGGAGCTCAACGCGAGGCGGACATTCGTCCGCACGCGAGGCATTGCTCGTATCAAGCGCGTCCATCGACCGAATGATACCGGCAGACCAACAGGGTAACGAATCGATTCTAGGAGGGACGGCCTGTGGGTTTGAGGCCATTCTCCTCGCGCCATCATACTGGCACCTCGCAGCGCGTTTTTTGTCCTTGTATCTTTGCTGCAGGCGAATATGCATAGGAGCTCACGAGTGCGTGCGCCAAGTATACAAGCAGAATGGCGATGCCCAGACCCTCGAGGCGACAGCCATTAGCTATGGCGTCCTAGTCATTCCCCTCTATACTGCCTCTGCTCCGGGCCATAACTGGCCAAAAGCCTGCATAGAAGTCATAACCAACCTGCAAGCACGATGCGATACATACATCGTGTATGTATCGCATCGTGCATACCTACAGGTCAACAAAGCGAGGAAGCGTAGCAATGCTGAGCCTCGGGACCCTTCGCCAAGAAATCGTGCATTGAAGCCAAGAGTCTTGCGGATCTTGGTATCGCGCCTGCTTTTCTTGCTTCTCGTCCGACTGGGGACAGTCACCGATCACTGGATGAGTGCTCGTCAGGGTACGCGTAGGTGCCGAGAGGGATGTCATCCGAAAGACAGGCCGTGCATAGCGAGGTTCGCGAGGACGCCCCCTTCGCCTTACAACGTATCCTCGAGCTGCATCTTCGGTCCACTACTTCATCGTTACTGCTCCGGTCCACTCGGAGGCCATGATGCTCGGTCTAGGTGCCACCCTCGCGCTTGCATTGAGCTTCTACGCGCAGTTCACCAGCGCGTTCCCAGTCAAGCGGCAGTCGAGCTCGTGCAACCCCGTCCGATTCAACACCGTCCTTCCTACGCACATTTGCGCCGAGTCGACCATTGACTTTGCGTGGGAGGGCGGTTCGGGCCGATACAACATCTTCCGGTGGGACCAGGACCAGGTGAGTGGGACAGTCCCAGGGACCTCAGGGGGAAAGCGGAGAGCCTGTCATTGATCTCCCAGCGGATATACTATCTGGAGAACACAGGCGTGCAGCAGATCCAGTTCGGCTGGGGCGAATTTCACACCTATCCGTCTGGCATTTCTTTGTGAGTGCTCCATGGAGTAGGCCGACGTCGCTCACGCTACAGCATCTTTGGCGTAGAATCGGCGGATGACCTGTCCGCGGAATGCGGGGACGACTTTGAGGCGGAGCAGCGGACAGAAGTCATGCCTTTCGTGCTATGCGAAACGCTTGGCGGGTGATGGGGTCGACCCGTGTAGAATCCATACTTGTACGTCCGAAGGTGGTGACAGATGCAGGCGAGATGGACGATCCGACATGGCGTGTATCAGAAATTGCACCGCGCTACACGACTGTTCCATGGGGGCTCGGTGGTAGTGCGGCACCGCCTCGCCGACCCCGCGGCGGCCGACGCGCAGTCGTCAAGAACTCTGGTCTCGTTTTCGCTCATGTCGCTTCACACCCCAGGAAACACCGTCATCCCCCATTTCCGCTGGTACGGGAATGGAACGCTCCGCTCAGGACTCGTCGCAACCCCGAAGCACAATCGGCGCGACGGGCGACAATCATGATGAACCGCCTGACCGGACACATGGTGGAAACAGCCTTTCCTACGGCTTCTTTTCCTGCAACACGCCGCCGTTATGCCTGACCTGCGTGTTTCGAAATCAACCTAATGACGCGATCCTGCTTTCTTACCGTTCCGGTGTCCTCGTGCGGTCGTTTGCAGCGGTGCGCCATGCGCGGATGTCAGGGGATGCACCGGATGAGTCCTAAACATTGCCGCAGCGCGATGACGAGCACAGCCCTTGCTAAAATCAAGGCAGCCGTACTATTCAGGACGTGGACAGGAAGACAACGTCGGTTTCGCCGTAGAACACTCTGATGGGGGG
>JAHXHD010000479.1:0-27385 GCA_019857685.1 Papiliotrema terrestris
CCACCCTCCCCTCCTCCCTTCTGACCGCCCACCGCTCCTCCGTCCTGTGGACCCTCAACGACATGATGGCACGCCTCGTCTCCACCATGGCGAACCTGCAAGAAGAGCGGCACAAGCGCCGCGAGGAGCGGTCTCGCACACTAGGCGGTCAAGCTTCCTCCGAGGCCGCTCGATTCGCAGCCTCCAGCTCGAAGGTCTCCCCTTCTTCCAACCCGCTCTTCCCTCTCCCATCCCGTCCAGAGCCGAAATTCCCAGATGGGGTCGTCCCGACGGATGAACCGCCGATAGAGGATCAACTCTCCCCGGAACAGATCCAGCAGTTCGCGTCGGAGAACAACGCCTTGCTCGAACATATGGAGTCGCGCCTATCGTCCGTCTTGGCGGCGGAGAAAAGCCTGTTGGAGATATCGGCGATGCAGACCGAGCTGGTGCGGCATCTCGCGTCACAAACGGAGATCACAGAGAGGCTGTACGATGAAGCCGTGGGAAGTGTCGCCGAGGTGGGCAAGGCGAATCAGCAGCTCAAGCAGGCGAGGAAGAGGGGTGAGGAGGGGAGATTGTTTTTGTTGATCTTCCTGCTTGGCGCTAGCATGGCGTTGTTGTTCTTGGACTGGTACTCGTGATCGAGGGACAATAGCGGGCGAGTTTTCAGGGCAGCTATAGCCAGAAGTATGATTAATGACATGACGCATCACAGTCAAATCAGAGCCAAGCAGTCTGTTCAGGCTGGGTGCGCCGATCCTTGACTATTGCATGAGGGCTGTCATGTTCGGGCGATACCACAACGGTGCCGATCGCTCGCGTGTTCAGAGACGCGCGCATGGAATATGTGAATACATAGTCGAATGACAACAATGACTGTGATAGAAAACAACGCTCATGCCCGACTCGAAGCGAACGACCCTCCTCCCTAACTCCTCTCCCGGATACTAGAGGCGACCCGTCTAATCACCTCTCGTCCTCCTTCCTCTGCCCGTACTACCCTGCATCCTCGCCCAATCGCTATCGATTTCAAGCTGGCTGGCCTGTTCCATCCGCTTCAACTCAGCCAGACTCTTGCCCAGCACCCATTGGCCCGTAGCGCCCGCTCCTCTTGTCCCCTTCGGTGCCGCTGGCGCTTGCTGACCTGAAGCGATAGCCAGCGCGGTGAGCGTCCCCGGCGCAGCGGGCAGCTCCTTGTTCTCCGCCGACTCCTTTTGCCTCGGCCCTCTTTTGCCTGGCGGTAATGTTACTGTGGGGTTCACGGGTGGGATGACGGTGAGCGACGAAGACTGCGGAGAGAGGATATCGTCCGTTGATATTGTTGACAATGCCGGTGCGAGCAGCTCGTGCAGCATGAGGTCGTTGTGCTTTGTCCCATTCGGAAGTTGGGGTGTGGGACGGGTGTAGGGATGGGGGTTTGGGAGAGCGGAGGGTGTGTCCCCGCCGGAGGTGGGCGAGCCTATACGTGATCGGAAGGGCATGCGGCGGGTTGGGCGGGGCTTCATCTGTGCCTCGAGCAGCGATTCTGCCCGTCAGCTTCGACGCAGAGGTTGGGGAGGGGTGTGAGAGGAAGCTCACCGGTCACAACATCTCCTCCTTCTTTCTCCTCTCGAAGCTTCCTCCTCCGATCTTCGATCGCGCTCAATAGCCTCTGCCGCACCTGGTCCCGAGCGTCCCAGTACTGCCCCTCGATGCTCTCTCGCTCGGACTCGTACATCCTCTTGGCCTGCTGCGCCCTGCACGTCAGCTACTAGTGGGTTTCGCGGAAGAGGTAGCTTACTTGTACTGATACTCGACCTCAGCCGACTCCAACAACGCGTCCCGTTCAATCGTAGCGGGATACAACCGAAGCAGGTACTTGGGCGCCGTGGGCGGCTGCGAATTGACCGCCTTGTTTTCGTTGTGGTACTCCTTGTACAGTGCCTGGAATTTGCTGCCCATGAGCTCAGGCCGCCAAGGAGCGAGTTCAAAAGCTCACTCGTCGCGCGTACGCCATGATTCCTCGTGCAGCAGCTCGACCTTGTTCACCGTCTCTCTACGCTTGCGGTCACGCTTCGACTCGGCGCCATGAGCGTGGATGATGTTGGGCACGACGAGCTGGCCATTCAGGTATCGCGTCGTCGGGGCGCCGGTGAGAGGGTTGTATTGCCCGAAAGCTGGTTCGCGCGACATGGCGGGGGAAGATCTTGCAGGGTGGACGTGACTGTGAATGGAGTGCAAGAGGACAGACAGACCGCCATGACGGAAAGAGAAGGACGCGGGGCTGTATCACCCGGCCCAGTCAGGTTTTGTTTTCGTGACGTGTTTTACCTCGGTGTCGGCTATGCCCGCTGGGTCGGTGACGGGGCAGCTGGTGATCGCGACCAAGTGCTTCTCTGCTCTCATCCTCGAAACACGTACCATATATCGCATCGCGTACCAGCAGTCAGAAGCATCGAAGAGGAGATTATAGCGCTTGCGAAGCAGTCGATCAACTGGGAAGAGCGCGAGGACGCATCGTCATGTCCACATACGCATCGGTCAAGGTGAGTCACGTCCCCGTAGTTGTCCTACGCTTCATGACGCCGCGATAGCCTCTTGAGTCCCATTTTCGCATTTGTTCACAACATATGATATAGACGATGGAGACTGACGGACAGTCCCTGCACGGCAGCTTGCCGGCCTTTTCGCCCGTCATTCCGACCTCGGTCCTCCCCTTTATCGCCTTGCTCTTCCTTTCCGCCTTCTTCGCATTAACATTCACCTTCACAGCGTACGTTCTCTCAGACTGCTTCCGGCACTGGCGCAGCGCAGGGGCTCCCTGGCGCTGGCTACTAGAGATGTATGGTACTCATGCTAGACTGCCAAAATCTCGAAATCCTCTACCCGAGCTCGGAACGGGACTGTTGGCGTCAGGATTCGCGGGACTCGGCTTGGTGGCCCTGTTCTGCACGCTGGGCGTGTATGTCTGAGTATGGGGCATCAGAGCGGAGGATTCTCCCCGTACACCGGGCACAGGGGAAACTTCAGTGGATCGAAGGGAATTCAGATGGGCCGGCGAGTGGTGTTCTATCAGGCCAACATGGAGGGTTTGTAGGATACATAGAGTGTACATGAACCGTTACGACCGATATTCACCCGCTCTGACCATACTGGCTGCGGAGTGAACAGCGGTCAAGCTCCGGAACTCGCTTACCAGAGGTGTCAACGAGTGTTCACGGGGCGGCGTGTCAGTGCAATAATCAAGGCCGGGGGGAAGCAACGCGGAGCCCCGCAGAGGAAGATCGCCCGACTTCGACAACCTCGAATCCGTTCATGTCAGTACAATATTGTCATTTCTAAAAGTACATCATGGTTGTGAGTGTTCCTAGCTTGTCATGAGGGCTAGAATCTGCTTGCTAACCTGATCAGAAGCTGCGCGTATCGATTGCGATGGAGCTCGAGGGGGTAAAGAACGTCCGACCGGCAGAGGAAGACCACGAATACTACTTCAATGTCATGTGCGGGTCATGTCGGGAGACGCACCCCAAAGTGGTCTCGCTCAACATGACGGTGAGTGTCAAAGTTCTCTCATCGATCCGGCCAGGCGATGGTAACGTGCACTGACGAGCAGGAGGAGCACGAGATATCGGGCTCAAGAGGGTCGGCCCACTTTGTCTGGCGTTGCGGCAACTGCAAGGTGCGTCTGGCTGCTTCGCGCTGAAGGACTGAGAGGTCGTAGACCTTTTGAGGTGGTGTGTTCAGCAGGAAGAAATGGGCAGGAAGCCGCGGGGGAGGGTGAAAATGGGTTTGGCTTTCACCCTCAATCTGACCTGCAGAAAGAGCACTCCGCGTCATTCATCCCCCCCTCCACCGCCTCCAAGTCGACCGCCCCGCTCCCGTACTCTGCAGACAACGCCCAATTCGCCCCGTTCATAGCGCTCGACTGCCGGGGCCTCGAGTTCACAAACTTCTACTTCCGGGGCAAATGGCTTGCGAATGGCGAGGAGAGCGAGACGCCTTTTGAGATCGACTTCGAGGAGGGTGTGGAGGAGGGGCGGTGGGACGATTATGATGAGAAGGCGGAGGCCCCCGTTGGTGTCAGTGAATGTAAGGCGAAGATTGAGAGGATCTAGGGTGGCCGTATGAGAGTGTGCACTGGAGCAGGGCAGGGCCTTCGAAGGCTGTCGGATGGGTGGAGAGGGCGAATTGGCCGCAAAGGGGCTAAGGCGTGGAATCAGGTTTGAGGCGTCGAAAAGAGTGCAGTATAGTCATGCAGTGCATTTGTCAGTGCAGCGGATCTCACTCAACGTACAGCAAGCCCTGCAGACTACAGAGACGAGGGTTGTCAGACCGACATTGGCCCCGATCCTGGGCATTGCACGTAATGCCAAGGAACGGCATGCTTTAGGTGCAAAAAAGTAGAGAAGAAGTAGGGTACCCAAGGATATTGGAGCGTCCCACCTGGCTGTCGAGGGATGGCAAGGCGTGCGAAATAGGGGTGGAAGGCTGGTGGAGCCCGAGACAGGTGAATAGTGGTTCTTAAATTGTGGGTGCGCCACGTTGTGAAGGCAGTGGGGCCGAAGGCCAAGGAAGAGGTGGCGGCTTGTTGCTCCATCCCTTGACCCGAATGTGGGGCGCACCCACAGCTTATATAGTCCTTGAAGTCGGGACTTGCGCCCGTTATCCGTTATACAACCAAGCAAGCTTCAACTTGCTGTCGTCACGAGAAAGACCACGACGGCAATCTTTTCCGCCATGGAGCCTCCCGGTCCGCGTGCAGAGCCTTCGTCTCAATCTTCAACTTCTTACCGGCGCTGCCGCAATTCTGCAAGGCCGAGGATGAAGAGTTTACTGAACGGGTACAGTACTGGCAACATCTTATTCGGTGCATACTCTGTGCCGGCCTTCATCGGCGCAACAGCTGTGCCACACGCAACCACGGTGTCTCAGCACAATGCGAACGTGCATGCCCTACGTCAGAAGGCGATTGCGGACTACATGGAAGGAGACAGCTTCGCTTGGTTATCCTACGAGAGTAACCATATCAAGGTGGATTACCGTTTCGTGACATCGTTCAAACCGCGGCTCGAGTGCAACCTATTCGAGGGATCCATCCACATCGACGGTCTGACTTGTGATCCGGAACAGGTAACGGAAGCCGATGAGGCTTTCCTCGTGAAAGTCAGGGAGTGGATGCGCACCCAGCCGGACATCCACAGTCCCGGCCAAAAAACCTCTCAGCAGTGAGTTTGACACCCACTCGACCGCAATAGGTGATCATTGACAGGAAGGTTCGCGCAGGCAGCTCCGGAGTGATCGGAGCAAATGGCTTGCCGGTGAGTACCCCGTTGTGAGTACCCAAGTGCGATTCTTACAGTAGTCCGTGGAAACCGTCTGTTTTGAAGTCTATGACCGTGATGTGGCAGTGCACCTTGAAGAATCGACACTTGAAACCGGCAGTCGGCTCTTGCAGAACGTCTCCGAATTCTTATGTCCGCGCGAGGATACCTGATTTGCTGTGCATCGTTTGATAGCATATCTTCGATGGCTTTGGATGCAGATTTACGACTGTGACTGGCAATCTACGCGACATGGTGGCGAAAACAATTGGAAAGCCGGTGTCGTCCGTCCTGCCCTGCCTGACCAATGGTCCATCTGCCGATCGCTCGTCTGTATGTTCGATTCCGAACCCCTCCATGTGCGGTGAGGCCTTTGGAGCAAGACACAATCGGACTTCATCTGATGCCATGGCGGCCTCAAGCGTCTATATGCGGTAGTCGGCCTTGGTCATCTGATCAGTCGGCATCGGGTTACCGAGTTCCGTGGGTGCTTGACGTTGTGCAGAGCACGAGGTGATTCTACTCGGTAGCGCCATTTCACATAGGTGCCTGTCAAACTTCCCGAGCTGCGAAGATAAACCACCGAAGCCTCGGCAGCTTGGCCACTGAACCTGAGTGGGGCAATTTGACGTCAGGGTTGACCCTCTCAAGCGAGCAGGCCTTCTGTCCTTGCCAAGGGTCATGGGGCTCACGCAGAAAGGATGTAGTGGACAGTGAACACCAGAGTGTTCTGTCCAGCGAAAGGTCTTGCAGCGTGAGGCACAAGACGGCAGTGCGGCACCCTTCGCCCAGCACATTCACAGTGTAAACTACCATGAATGCGTCGCAGTCTACCTCGTCAGAGCCATTCGACCTTCAGCACTCGATTGCGGAGCGTACGACTCGAGATACGACCGCGCGGAATGACCTGAACGCGGAAGTCCGCCGGACCGCCGACAACCTCCGCAAAACCACATCAAGGTGCAACGAGCTACGAGACAGATTAATGGAGCTGTATATCCAGAGCTCGGGGCTCGATGGGAGCGAGGTGGAAACGGAGCGGATGCGAGTGAACGAGGAAATGCAAGCTGCTCTGAAACGGGAGGGCGAGTATTCGTTGAGGCTCGAGCACGGCAAAGCCGCCCTGGACGCGAATGCGCACATCGAATCCCGCAGACTCGACTTCACACAGTTTGAGTCACTGGATGACTACTGTACTCGATCGGGGCCCTTGATGCAGTCAGCGAAGCACGACTTTGAGTACTCCATTTGGGACGCCAGCGCAAAGGACGGCGTGGACATCTCCGCTACACAAGGCGATTGCCACCTCAGTCGTTCCGGGAACAAGCTGTACACGTATGATCGGCAGACTTTGGTGGTCGCTATCAGACGAGCCGGGGCAACACTCACAGACGCGCAGCTCAACTACCTGGACGGTCTGCCCGGCGGTGAGTTCATGATATTTCGCTGGTAAGTCCTTGGTGGCCTGGTGAAGGCAATAAGGGTCATTAGACTTGGAGCGAGAGCGAGCGTTCGAGTTGGTACAAGGTGCGGGCCTGACACCAGGACTGAGAGGGAAGCGGCTAACGGCGGAACGGCCGGAATGTGGGTCCCTTCGTTCTTCATGCTCTCTGCTAACGACATTACAGAATGGTTGAAAGCTCACTCGACGCGGAACGGGCACGTGCAGCTGGCACGAAACAGGAATCTGCGTTCCGTCCGCGTGATACGTTGTGAGCTGGAGGTTTGAAAGTTGGGAGTAGGATACGTTCATGTTTCATCGCTCGGAACAATGTGTGCAGGACTCTGGGATAACTGTCGGCAGGCTGCCTGTGTGTACAGAGTCCCAACTGGGACCGTAACTCGGTACCGCCGACCAAGGCCATAATTCCAGACATCGCACCCTCCGGCCCCATGGTCCGGGGTGTGGTTCCGTCACCGAATCGCGCCCTCACAGTGGGGTTTTGCACTTCACCTGGTGGAGCACGAGCCTTTGATTAGTACCTCTGGATGCGGTACTCCACCCGGCGTAGCCATGTGTACCCTCAGCGATCCGTGATATACGAGAGTCACAGCTGCAGATGTGACGAAACTGACCGCGGCATACTCTAGTGGCACCGTGAGCCACAGTTGCCACGATGGTCACAGCCTCTAGAAACCCTGAAATGCGGAGTACACAACCGGCGCTTGTAAGGCGCTGGAAGGTAGAACTCGATGAACACCTCTAGAAGAGCTGGGCACTCTGCAGGCCGTCAGAGCTGAAAGCGTAAGGACTTTACACCTCCCCTTCAATCACCCAGTGAGGATGTCTGGGGCCGTTCAGGCGGCTAGGGAGCTGAAACAATTCTCGGGCCGATCGGCTGTGTGGGTACATCCCACGCCCATCATTCTTCATTGCATTCTCCGACGATGCCTAAAGTATGCTCCTGGAAAGCTCTCAATAACATCACCCTGAGCAAAGGGGGCAAGACAGTCTTCGCGTGCATTTGACGCTCCAAATAACTCAGAGGTCATCCTGTCTTGCACCCCGTCATTCAGCGCAGCAAATAAGCGGAAGAGCTTCACCAGATTCATGTGTCCTGAGTGACCCACACTTCGTGACAGAATGCATGATCGTCGTTTGGCTGTTCTCATTAGACATCTCTGAGCGCTGACCTTCCCTGCCCGTGGCGCGCTCGTGCGCACACCATCCAGTCTATATTCCACCTCTCATCCATACTCTCGGCCCTGTTCGTCTAGTCCTTCTTCGCCGTCTTGACCTCATTCTCGGAGGCGACCGCTGCGTCCCCCGTCGTAGGAGTTGCCGGTTGAGTGATTGTAGAGGGCTTCAAACCCATCCTCGTCGCCACGTACTGTAATCAGTGGGGATCAAACCCGAAAAAGTCCCGACTCACGTCCTGTGCGAGAATCTCCACACCAGTGCGCAACACTTCGACCAATCTCTCCTCGACCCAGTCCGACCTGTCGTACTCTACATCGAGCCAGTCGGCCGGTGACGGCTGCGAGACCGTGCTGAAGCGCAAGGAGTGCACCGGGTCATGCAGAGTCATGATGAAGTAGAGGTGCTTTGCAGAGGAGGATGCGGTTGAGGACGAGCCCTTCATCAAGACCGGGGGTTCGGCAAAGGGCAGGGGCGCGAGGATAGGTTGGAGGTGGAGGAAGATGGGAATGGTGGTGACCGGTACATTGGCTGCAGGTCAGCACCCACCGCACAGTTCTCGCATAGTGGCGCACCACTCGTCTCCGCTCGGCCTCGAGGGTCTTTCCCCTCTCTGCCCTTGACGTGCTCCAACTCCGCGTTCTGCCGCTTCCACGCTTCCTCCCATCCGTCAGCGGGGTTGATGGCTCGCTCTCCGTCATCCTGCCCTTCCTTCTCGGGCGACCAGACAATGATGAGCTCGCCGGACTCGGTCTGCTCCAGGATCGTGGACCAGGCCCGATAGACGACGCCCTCGACGCCCGCATAGCCAGCCATGGGATGCGTGAGCCACAGCTCGAGCGTTTCGTGAGCTGAAATTGGCGGAGCAACGGTGTTGAGAATCGACGTCAGGGTAGAAGACGTCGTGTTGAGAAGGTCTTGACCTGCCAGTCAGCCGCTGTCGGTGTAGCACCCTCCCAATCGATGCACTCACGTAGCTTCTCAAGGTCAACTCCCTTCACGTAACCCTGCAGTCCGCCCAATCTCTCCCCGGCGCCCCTCTTCAGCGCGTCCACGTCAATGCCCCTGCTCTTCGCCAGACCTTCCAGCCCACCCAGACCTCCGGCCGCAACTCCACCGACGCCCTCCGTCTTGACCTTCTTGTACTGCTCATCCGCAATCTTCTGCGCAGACTGTATCGCTGAAGTCGCTGAGGACCAGAAAGAGCTCACGCCCCAGCCTCCGCCGGTACCGGCGGCCGGTGGGGCCGAAGGGACATTTGCCTCGGCTGGTGGGGCAGGCGCTGCATTGGGGCCGACACCAGCGCCAGGTCCGGCTGCCGGCGTAGCTGGCCGAGAGGTCGCTTTAGGCGCGGAGAGCGGCGCACGTTTCGTCTTGATCTGCGCTTCAAGGAACGCCAATGCCTTTTGGGCCTCTTCGTCTTCGGCTGGGTTTGTACCCTTGGGTGCTGGTGATCCACGCGCAGCTTCTGAAGGGGCAGAGGACAGGTCGACCGATGGCTTGCCCTTGGTACGCGACGAGTCGGTCGATGCGCGAGGGGCGGCCTCGGTTGTGGGATTGGAAGTAGCCGATGCAGGGGCATCGTCGAGGTTGTCCAGGTTGGAGAGGAAGTCGAGCGCTTCCTCCGCTTTAGTCTTCTTCTTGCTGTCTTTGGGCGGCATGCTGGAGGTTGAATGCTCTTGAGTGACGCGTGTTGAGCTGATTCACAACAGACGGAAGCTTGCCGTCATGGGAAGTGACGTTGCCGCTGCCGATCACTGCGCCTTGACGCGGGTAGGGGAAGAATATCAGGCTCACGACGATTATGAGAAGATGAGCCTGACAGTATCGCGAGGTTAATCAACATGAAAACAGCGGTGGTCGCCGATGACCGGATAATCAGTCGTCACTTACAACCTGCTCTCACTCTCGTCCTCGGTTGCAGTCATTCAGCAGCAAGCACACGCTCGCCATCGGACAACTACAACTAGAGCAAGAGGATTACACGGGCCCATCATGGAGCCAATCATGGGCGAGGACAAAAAGCGGGTCGTGAGTAATCTCGGCTCCACCCTCTGCGTCCCACGGTTCAACGCGCTCACCGCAGTGCTACTTCTTCGACTCTGACATCGGAAATTACCACTATGGCCCAGGTATGTCAGGCTTCTTGTCATCCTCTTGTCACCGTGAACGGTCGACCAGTATTGTCAGGCCAGAGGAGCTGGATGTAAGCTGACAGGCAGGGCACCCAATGAAGCCGACCCGAATCAGGATGTGTCATTCGCTGGTCATGAACTATGGCCTGTACAAGAAGATGGAGATCTTCGTGAGGTCCCAGCTACTCGAAATCGATTTGAAGCTGATCGTCAGAGGGCGAAACCCGCTACGAAACGAGAGATGTCACAGTTCCATACGGACGAATACGTCGACTTTCTATACAAGATCACGCCGGACAACGCTCATCAGTTTGCCAAGGAGCAGGTCAAATGTGCGCACAGTCATCTTGCAATCTGCCCGATGTTGACGATAGACAATGTCGGAGATGACTGTCCCATCTTCGATGGATTGTTCGAGTACTGCTCGATCTCGGCCGGTGGTTCTATGGGTACGCGCCTGATGTGCAAAATCGCTCGGCTGACATCGCAGAGGGAGCGGCCCGACTGTCTCGAGACAAATGCGACATCGCGGTCAACTGGGCTGGAGGCTTGCATCATGCAAAGAAGGCGGAGGCCAGCGGCTTCTGTTATGTGAACGGTGCGAAACCGCTCAGCGCCTCGGTCTGCTTCAATGCTGAATCCAGATATCGTTTTGGGTATCCTGGAGCTGCTTCGGTATGTTCACCGCGTGTAATATGAATGACACTGATGGTAGATATCATCAGCGGGTGCTTTACATCGACATCGACGTGCACCACGGTGACGGTGTTGAAGAGGCGTTCTATACGACTGACCGAGTCATGTCGGCCAGCTTCCACAAGTACGGAGAATTCTTCCCAGGGACCGGAGAAGTTCGAGACAACGGTATACATAAGGGCAAAGGGTGAGTTCTCCTTGTCCTGGCAACGGATTTGAGCTCATATCAGCTACGCCGTCAACGTTCCCCTCCGCGACGGTATCACCGACGAAAGCTACAAAAGCATATTCCAGCCGGTGAGCTGGCAACTGATCGTATGGTTATCTAACGCTGATATCAGGTCATCAAACGCATTATTGATTGGTATCAACCGGGCGCTATCGTGTTGCAGTGCGGCTCAGACTCTCTTTCCGGTGACCGATTAGGCTCGTTCAACCTTTCGATGCGAGGACACGCCGCTTGTGTGCAATACGTCAAGTCGTTCAACTTGCCCTTGTTGTTGCTGGGTGGCGGAGGTTACACCGTGAAATCGGTCTCAAGGACATGGGCGTACGAGACGGGACTGGCGGCCGGCGTTGAGCTGCAGGGCGGTAGGCCGATTCGCCGGGTTGGCTTACTGCTGGAGCTGACATACCAGCGATCCCCAATAATGAGTATTACGAGTATTACGGCCCCGATTACGAGCTGGACGTTCGGCCATCGAACATGACGGATCACAACACGCCGGAGTATCTGGACAAGCTGCGGGAAGCGGTTTTCGAGGTGTTGAGGGACAAGAATGCGGCGCCGAGTGTACAGATGCAAGGCGAGCAACGCGATCTGCTTATAATGGTTGTTACGCGCTGATGAGCAGAAGTGCCAAAGCTCAGCCATGATGACGAGGACGATAATGAGATGGAGGATGAGGAGGACAAGGATCAGCGTGTGCCGAGTGAGTCCATGATAATCTCGATGTCCGGCGGAGCTCACAGCAGTGCGCTTGTGGGACAAGAACAAGCAGCACGAAACCTCGCTCTCCGATTCAGAAGACGAGGGAACCGGCGGCCGCCGCCACCGACAGTCTCATAGGGACGCTGCATCCAATGGTACCCGACAGAAGCGAAGATCGCGGTCACCGCGATCCAATGGTGCCTCGTCAACTCCGGGACCCGCTCCCGGACCTGCTCCTCCGGCTGGGACAGCACCCGCATCCGGAGTAGCTACGGGACTCGAGGCGAAGGCTCCGGAGACGTCGGCGGCTGTGGCCGCGCCCACTCCGAACGGCACGACCATCGACTCTGGCCTCCTCGAGAATCCGCCAACGGCGGACGCCCTTCGGACAACAAAAGCCTCGGGCGACGAGGATGTGGAGATGGGCAGTGGTGAAACGGACGCGAAGCCAGACGCGCCGGTGACAGCGCCGGAAAGTGGCGGTGGCGGTGGAGTGGCGGATGGTGCCGCTTCTGGCGCTGGCGTCGGGGACATGGTCGCCGGAGGCGCGTAATGTGTCCATTGTTCGGGAATTGAGGTCATCTCATAACCCTCAAACGCCGGATGAAGGGTGTTACCAGCTTCAGAGGAGCGCCGTGGACGAGGATGCCTTTTGTACTTTATGCATAGCTATCACGACAAAGCCATCCCTGAAGAGTCCGAGACTTGGGCCACAAACTAATTGGTACTGCTCCGAGACTGCGGACTGTTCACAAGGTCACGCGGCGATAATCCCGAGGCTCCAGTTCGGAATGGTAGATGGGGGTTGACGAGGCAGTAGTCTCGAAACGCAGCTGATCTCCCGTTGCTGTCTGTCAGACAACTCCTCACACCGAGGCTAAGGGATCACGTGACAGTCACTCTCCTGGCTTCCCTTGTACCAGTTTTGGCGTCTGCTCTAGCGTACGCCGAGTCCGAGAAGATAGCTTACGTCCATCCATGTTCTTTATCGTGGAGCAGGGAGCATGTCGTTTGTGTTAACAAGAAAAAGATAGCCCCGAAAGGCCATCTTGCCCGCCCGAGAGCGCGGGGGATCACCTCATGCACCCAATCTCGGGCAAGCGTTCCAAGTCCACCCAGCAGCAAGCGAGATCGAAGTCAAACAGTCAGGCGTGTATGCATTGCATGTCATGTCGTCCACAACAACAAAGTGTGACAGCGGTGGGAATATATGAAAGCTATCAATCTACTAGTACAGGCGCTCTATGTTGCGTTACTGAATAAACCAGCTAAAAGGATACAAATGTGGACTCTGTCCTGCTTCCCTCCTCGTAATGAGCCGTTCTTGCTCTATGACATCCGATGTCTCTATGCGTCGTTGCCATGTATGTCGTGCCAGTCGTCCGATGCAGTGTCCGTCCGTCCCATGTGACCTCATTCTCGATGCGAGTTCACACAAGCGAGAAGGTCCCGTCGATGGGAGACAAACTCGACTTGATGTTGACGTGCAGCAAATCTGTCCTCGCGACCGGCTTGCCCGCGTTCCACGTCGTTGGCGGGGCGTTGGCCTTATCGGCGGGGTTGAACTCGGGTGTAGGCGGTAGTGAGACGTCGGCGGACGATGAGGACCGCGACGAAGTGGGGAGCAGGGGGTACGGCTCCTCGTCGAAGTTTTGCACGTGGATGGGGATGGGCGCGGCGGGCGCAGAGATGGGTTGCGGAACGACCGCGACCGGAGCGGGGTTGATGACATGGGCTTGGCCGGGGTGGTTGAAGTCGATCTGGTCGATGATGCTCTCGTCGATACCGAACGCGGACGAGTCGGACCGCGACCACCGGTGTCGGTCGGCGGGATGGACATTGGCATGACCGTTCGAAGCATCGGCATAGTAGTTGGCCATGTCGGCCATCTCCGTGTCTTCCTCGGCGGTGTGGACGGGGACTGGCACAGGAGCAACCTTGGCCGGGGGCGGAATGGGTCGGACGGCGGCTGCGGCAGCTCGAGCGGCAGAGTGTGCTGTGCGCAGCTCGTCCTCCGTCATTGTGAACGTGTCGACCGCCTGAATACGCTTCCGCAATTCTCGGAGGGACATCCGGTCGCGCGGCTCAAGGGCAAAGAGGCCTTTCAGGATGTGGTTAGTCGCGTGCGAGATGGGCAAGATGGTCCGTAGGAAGTCGGGGTTGTGGACGAAGGCCCGGAATGTCTCGTCGGATGGGGCAGCCTGGCGCCATGGATTACGGCCGCAGGTGAGGTTGACGAGGATGACACCGAGGGACCAGAGGTCGTTGGTGGCCGTGTTGTAGTGCTCCAAACGGTCGAAGAGGCCGCCTTGGCACTCGGGCGACAGGTAGAAGGTCGACCCGCTGTATGTCAGCGGGTGAAGCCCAGAGCGGACAATAGACACTCACCAGCCAAAGTCGGAGGACAAGCGCTCGGACGTGGCGAGGCCAAAGTCGGCGATGCATATCCGGGAGCCACCTCGAGTGCACAAGATGTTCTCGGGTTTGAGGTCACGGTGGAAGATGCCCATCGAGTGGCAGTACTCGACGGCATCGACGATCTGCAGGAACACGGTCCGTATCAACTCGTCGTCCCCAATGTACTGATATCAGCTCAGGCCCACATGTGGCAATTGACAGTGAGCGACTCACCCGTTGGCGCTCGGTGATCATGCCGAACAAGTCTCCTTCATCGCAAAAGTCCATGACGACAAAGACATAGTCTCCCTCTTCGATGACCTTGTGCAAGGTCACGACATTCGGGTGTCGCGACGCGAGCTGGTGCAGAGCAATCTCCCGTCGTTGGAAGTGCCGTTGTCGCGAGTCGAGTCCGGCACGAAGAAGGCACTTGATGGCGAGGTAGACGGGCGTGGGGGCGTGCAAGTCCACAGCGAGGTAGACAACGCCGTATGCGCCCACGCCGAGGACCGAAAGGAACTCGAGACGGCCATTGTCGAGCGTATGGCCGACGAGCGACGGACCAGAGTTGGCGAAGGTTTGGTGGGGCATGGTGGGTCGCAAAAGGTAGGAGCGCGTAAGGTGCGAGTGTGCTAGGCTCCGAGCAGGGTAGTCGGTAATAAGTACAGCGACTGAAGATCGACCAGGTATCGAGCAGAGCTGAAGTTGACGACTACCAAAACGGTTGATCGAGGCGTCAATAGTTGAGGAACAGGCCGTTACAGATGCGGATTCGGGATCTCGAAAGATTACGCGATGAACCGGGAAGGACGGAGGATCGACGTGATTCTCGGGTTGTCGGTCTGCGAGGCCTTGTCGAGAAGCAGAGGCGTGCGTGTTCTAGAACTGATTTGCGTTGGCAAATGAAACTGACTGGCGATCTAGCGGCGTTGGCTGGTTGATCGGCGAACAGGCACTGCGGCGTTGGCAAAGTTCTGGTGGACACGAGGCGGATCGGTTCGGATGCGAGCGAGCGATAAACAGACGAGGCTGGATAAAGTCTGACAAGGATGAGATGAGCAAGACTATATACCGAGGAAAAGACGGCCAGCGTCGAAGGAACGATCGAACGCTAGCGCGCCAGTCACCTCAATGAAGAGGTCCGGAAGCGTATGGCGTAGAGACTAAACGGGCGAAAAGGCGAGGCCGAAGCGTCGAATGGACGGAAGCAGCGACCAAGTCCTCCTCGGTCGTACTATTGTCCTATCCGGTATAAGCTAGCGGGACCTCGCACGCGGGTGAAACCGTCGATATGCGGGAAGATCGTGCTCGAATAGGGCGTTGAATCAACAGGAGGATTCAGGTCCAGGCTGGTATGTCTCTGGCCCGAATTGCAATCCCACTTTTCACTCTGTTGCTCCCTATCGTCGAGGACTGTCTGACTTGCGGCTGTTCGGATTAGTGTGCGCGGCGGCTCGATGTGCCGTCTGGTGTCAGGTCGGGCGAGCGTTTCCCCTTTTCGGTCCCTTCTATTTCTCGTAGCGTCGAGGCTTGCGCTGCAAGGGATCGACGCGTTCCGTCGTCGACTGATGGTCGTCTGCCGTCCGCTTGGTACTTCTGCGGGTAGTCGTCGTCTGATATCGTCTCAGACCGGACCGTTATGTGACGTGCCGGCGTTCCCTTTTCCAAGTGATACTTGCCGATGTCCCGTCCGCGGTGCCCAAAAGAGAAGAAAAGGGGTGAGGTGAGCGAAGTAGAGGTCAAGGAGAACAATAGTGAAGAGGGGATGGTGGGGAGGATTGGCGTCCCCCCGTCTGATTGTTCGAGACAAGAGTGGTCGCCACGGTGTCACCACGAGAAGGACTGACCTATGATCCAACCGACGACACGCTGCGGCTCAACAGTCCACTCGATCAGCCGCTGGGCATGACCCTGCATGACAACCCTGATTCCCGACCTGTGGTCATCCACCGCTCGGGGTGAAACTCTGCGTCTGTTGCTTGGCTGGCTCATGTCAACGGTGGGGTGCTTAGGGTGCGCAAACCGGCTCGAGTTAGCTCAAACGCCAAATGATGCGGTGGGCCGCTATTCACGGCGCTCGACGCCGCTGGGGCCGGCAGGGCGGCCTGCCCTAATTGCTTGCGGAAACTTTGTTTAGGTCAAAACAAATCTTGTCAGTCGATTCTGGCTGCGACGAGGGACGCTAACGGTCGAGGCACTGATGGTAAGTCACACCAGTCCTACAGCCCCAACGCCTAGGCCACGCTGTGCGGCAGGGAGACGTGTCCGGACGGACGTTCTTTGGCGTGTCACCGTGACTCCCAGCCCGGCGCATGGGGGTTCAGGAAATTGATCCATCGGGTATGGTGCGGCGCATGAAGATAGACTACGATCCCGGCTGAGGGATGAGGGGCTAGACCCGAGCTTGTCTGACATGTTCTGTAGAGACGGGGTCAACCACGGCGACTTTCCCAAAGCGGCAATCACTTACGACGCCACGTAGTCATGATCATGTCACAGACGCCACTGCGTGGAGCGCGAACAGGCGCTCGATATCGGAAAAGCCACACTGCACGCAGTCGCCCATGACCCGACCGCCACATGAAACACTATGGCGACCCGTGGCATGAAGGCGGCGGTTCATGAGGCGGTCTCGCCGGCAATACGGTGGCGTGAGTATGCGGTGGCGTTGCTCTAAACAAACGCGCGAAGCATATGTTCCTCATTGTCGTGACGATATCATCAGCCATGACTGACGGCGCCACGCTATGCAAAGTGACCGACCAGGCGCCGTGCACTTGCACGAACAATCATCATGCGTGACACGTCCGCCTCGAGCCACAGCTCGCAGTTGCAGATGGGGTTTGCTGCGGATGGCATCGAGGGTGACACGGTCTAAAGCGGCCACGCCCAACTGTCAATCGAAGGGTGAGAGCGGCGATCGGCGCTAAAATACCTTATGGGCCTCTCAGGGCTTCCCAAGACCCGGGTTTTGCGCTTCGGTACCTCAGAGAGTCAGGCGCAGAGCCCTCGATCGGAACTCTAGCGTAGATATGTTACAGCTTGTTTGTCCTCCCGAGCCGAGCCAGCCCCGGAGGCTAACCACCAAAGGTCAAGGAACGGTCCGGCACCACAGAACTACCCTTGGTGACAACCCTCACCACCGCTTCCCGCAGCGTGAAAATGGCGTGGTGGACGCGGCGCACCGTCCTTCATCCCGCTCGGATGCATACGCTTAGACCGGTTCCTTCCTCCCAGCCCGGTGTGCCTTTCACATTCACGGCGCACAAAATGGTCCTGGAGACGCTGTAGACTGTGCACCCGAGCGTCACCGCGAGGTGGTCGGGACCAGGAGCACCATGCATGGATGGAAAGCGTGTGCTCGATCTTGGGGTCGCTGTTTGCTCATCGGATCGAGCGCTGACTTGTGATAGTCCAGACACCTTGAGCCAACACCCTCGCAAAGCAACGTCGGGAGGCACATACTTGCCTCCGAGCATGTGAAGGGTGTTTCTTACCTTCGGGTGAAACACAAACGATTTCCCTGGCTCCAACAAATGGCATCATGTCACGCTTCGCTGTGCCGCGCAGGATGTACAGATGCCGTGTGTCGCCGCACGCTGTGTGCTGCCGTCATGGCTCTGCGCGCGCCTTGGCTCGGCGTGGCTGCCACGCGATCCGCACGTGACGCAAGTGGCACATATGACTGGCGGTGTGTCATTCGCCGTGCTGTTCAGCATTCCGTGTGCTTCAGTGTGACAATTACATCGAGGGTCTACGAGGCTGTGCTACCTTTTCCGCCCCTCTTTGGCCGCAGAGACCTCGGTAGCTTCGAATCGATACTTATTTTATGCGCAGACGCCGTGCGGAGAGCCGACTTGGCGAAGGGAATGCCCTGATCACCCGGTCAGCGACAACGCCGGCGTGTTGCAGGTGGCACTGGGGCGTGCCTCACCTGGAGCTACGCGGGACCATGAAAGCCGCTGAGATCATCGATGGGATGAAGCTCACACCGGGATCGCCAGTGATCAGGCTCCAACAATGCTCCATCTCGAGCGAGAACGTCATCGGCGGACCCAGTCTGACAGTGCAGAGCTTGCATGACACCAGCGAAGTATAAACAAACACACCTGGCACTCTCTCAAGAAGCATATGAGAAGAATATAGGGGAGGTCCACACCTTCGCACCGTCACTTTGCGTCGCAGACAGCCATACAGCCTCCTCGCCGGCAGGGAGGTCCACGCTTCCTTCAACCTCTCTGGGTAGGCTTCCTGGCGCTGCTATCGGTTCCAATGCGACGAAGAGATCTGCACCGCCCAGCTGCTTGACTACACCATGACCGCTTGTGTCCATCGAGTCCATGGAGGCGCTGAGCTGGAAGCCGGGAGCATGTCGATACGGGTTGGGTGCCAAGGGATCCCCAACCTGGCCCGTCAGCCCAAGCACTGTGGCCCGGTTTCTCACCTTGACGTAGCCCTCAATTGACCCCTCCACAGAGATTGAGCCGGAGATCCGGTCCAGCCATTCCACCTCGAGGACCAGCCCATCGGCGTCTCCGCTCGTGGAGCTTTTGAAGTGTACATCGCCCGATGTGCCGATCCAGTGCGCTTCCTCGGGATGCACGTCATCCGGACACATGCGGGTCACTTTGCGGACGATGCCGTTTGCAATCGTGACCTTGCCCTTCCATATGGCTTCACGATAGCGGTCCTTGATCCGCGACCCGCCCCTGCTCATCAGCCCTGCTTGATCATCTTGATCATCTGCACCCACCATCTCACTCGCACGTGGTCTCGGGACAGGCCTGCTTCCCGGCCCAGATCGCGTTTCTCGAGCAAACTCTGCTTGCCGTGCAGTTCGATTGTCTCGATCCCAGCAGCTTGGCCCAGCACTCTGTAGCTGACCCGTACTTGTGATCCCGTCGAGACGGTTGTCTCATCGCCTTGCTTGATTTGCGGCGCATCTGTCACCCAGGAAAGGGCTACTAGACGCTGGCCGGTCGTAGCGAACGTGTGACGACTGCGCAGGGCAGAACCGATTGTCGGTCGATCCAACCTGGACGAGATGATTCCAGTCAGTCCACCACGGGTCCCAAAGACAGCGGTTCCGGGTACTCCCTGCATGTCAGCCCCGCCGGGGCCTTGCGAGATGCTCACCCCGCCGCATCGACCGCGGTGCTCATCCGAGTTTGCCGATACGCCCAGCTTGTATCCCCTGCGGATCGCATCCTTGTAGAACCACTTCATTTGTCAGCCAAGACACCTAAGTCGATCCGCCTAGAAGGCGTATCTTACCTCGAAGTGTCCCCACGCCGAGCCAATTTCAATCAGTCGCTCCAGCTTGGGATGGTGCCAGCCTAAGTTGGCGCGCCGACCGCCGATGTGCGGGATCAAGAGATGCGACTCGGGAGCATGAGCGTAGGTCGCGTACAGGTCATCGATGGGCCATGTTCCTGGCTCGATTTGCTGGCTGGCAAGCTGTTGTCAGCGGAACCATGAGAAGGCATGCGCTGTCGTGACGGTATTTCCGTCGACGCCCACTTCTTCGTTCCACTGTATGTCAGACCACACTTGATGTCCAACAAGAGTGTGCTCACCTCGAAACTTCTCGCGATGTTTCCGTACTTGTCGAATGGGAATTCGCGATGCTTTTCATCGAAGAACACTACGTTGTGGTCGCCGCCCACCGCCGTGTTCCCGCACCACTCTGTGCCAGGGTAGATCTGGGGGTTCAGCGTTGGCAAAAGCTCATGTTCACACGAACCACAAACTTCCCGCTCTGCTCATCAGCTCGGTTCCAATCGATTTCGCCCGACGCACCTCGTTGAGCTCGTCTATGAGCTTGACTGTAGCATCCCAGCTGGTCTTGGTGATGTTGAAATCATTCGCAGTGTAGCCCACCACATCAAGTCCGGCACATTCCCTCGCGTATGTGAAGTTGTACAACGAATCGTTCGTTCCGACTCTACCCGTCAGCCTGGACATCTACAGGTGAACTCACGTGTCCTCTGAATGGACGTGCAGATCTCCGTAGAAGACTTGATCTTGTCCGGAATTGTGCTCGACCGTGACGAGGGTCAACCCGGTGAGAGTCTGCTGTCATCGAATGGACTGATCATGCAAAGGATCCGCATACCTGGCCAGCTGCAATGACGATCTCGGCTTGAATTTCGTACGTGCCAGCCTCCTGGAACACAAGCGATTCGCGAAGCGTCGACCAGCCTCGCTGAGGCAAAGTCACCTGTCGGGTCTCGACCACGAACGTATCCGTCAAGTTGACGACGGCGA
This sequence comes from Papiliotrema terrestris, assembly GCA_019857685.1. NCBI lineage: Eukaryota > Fungi > Basidiomycota > Tremellomycetes > Tremellales > Rhynchogastremaceae > Papiliotrema > Papiliotrema terrestris. The sequence goes on from JAHXHD010000479.1 coordinate 20,347, forward strand.
GGTTGACTTTGTTTGGGGTGTTCGTCGTGGTGTTCCCCCACGCGTCCTCTACTCGGATGATGACGTCGCGTGCATCGGGCGAGGTACCGAGCAGCCGCGGGGCCAGGACCACGACTCGATGAGGGGGTCCGGCGAGGATTTGCAGCTTGACGTCCCCTTTGACGGTAGCGAATCGGGACGTACCAATGGGATCGACGTAGACTGCAGGTTAGCTCAAGACTGGCGCAGCAGAAAGGTGTCCCTCACATCGGAAGCGGAAGCTGATACCGATCAGTGAACAGGCCTCGGGGCCACGGTCCAACCTACTCTTTCTCCACAAAGCTTTGGTAAGCCCGATATAGGGATCGAGCATCGAACCCGACTCACGTCTGCACTCGGGTTCCTGCCCCTCCTGCCCGTCTATCTCCCAGACGAATGTGGATCTTGTCTCCGACGTTCAAGAAGCCATCGACGATATCGCTGCTGGTCAGCGCGAGTCTCCCAAGGCGGTGTGCAACCAACACAATGATGCTCTTTTGAAACGGCCGCTCGTGACCTTTCTGGTCAAAGCGCACCTTCAAGGCTTGTACCGTGGACGCGATCTGACCTGGCACCAACTTCGCAGCTTCGTATTCTGCCGAGACATAGTTTGGAGCGGCAGGATCGCTGGTTTGGAACAGCGCCCAATCAGAATAGAACTATTGGTCAGTGGGCTTCCTGGAGAAGGGGTAGCCTGCTCTACCTTGAAGGTGGCCTTGATCCACGCTCCATCTGCGAGGCCTGATGCGCCCACCGTATCTGCGGTTCAGCGAGAGCGCACGGGTGTTCACAAGAGCGTACACGTCATGAGTATCTCGGTCCATTCTCCCGCAATCAGCTCTTGGGTAGAGCAAGTGATGCCGCCCAAAAAGCTGGACCATCAGTGGAGCCGCGCCAGTATGCCAGTGTCACACCCACGGAGTGCTCTTGACCAGCTCATAAAACCCTCTGGGCGCTGCTGATGAGCTCAGCTGATGACGCGCCGGCCTCACCTGTGTACGGCCCGATCACTTGTGCTCGCTCGCTGGTCGACAACGTCTTCATGATCGTTAAGTGCCCAAAGGTGACCGAAAACACGCCTCAAGCTGTCTCTCCTCTTTGCATGCAATCAGACCCCCCTTCAGACCGCTCACAAACGCAGACATCAGCGATGCCAAAGATGCATTTCCAAAATAGGCGCAATCTCTTGGTAAACGCGATTATCGGAATCTGATCCCGCACGCAATCATCGACTCTATCGCACGCCATCGACCGCACAACCTCGGGTCATCCGCCTCGGGAACCATCGATTGGCGCATACCTTCTTCCATGCCGCCGCAAAGCCGAAGTGTTTTGAGATCTGCGGTATCGGAATATCGCTTTCGGCCGCGCAATGATTGCGTGAGAGCGATAAGAACTCCGCCGCAGAATCGGAATATGATGACTGAATCGGTGCTGTGCACGTCATCCTCTGCACTTTACACAACAGCCTCAACGGATTCCGATATGCCGGCCGAGGAAGCTGGCCATGGTATATAGTGCAGCTAGCGTCGATTCGGATTCGTAAATATAACGACTGACTTCGGAACAAGATCACTGCCACCGACTGATATGGCGAGCCGTGCCGTGCCCTATGTCGAGCCAACGACGCCCACGATAGACGACGAACAGGAGAAGAGTGTCCGAGACATCTCCTTGGATGCTGCCAAGTTCCCTGCCCTTCGGCTGGCAGATCGACCTCGGGCTTATGCAATTGGTCGCGGACCTGTGACCGATGCCTTCCTCAAGTTCTTCCGCCTCAGAGGCAAGCATCGCGACTCAGAGGCCCTTGACGATGTGGCGACTCAACCCTCGGTCTACGACGGACCTCATGCTGGGTTCTATCAGCCCCGAGCTGACTGGGAGGTAAGTCTCACAAAGCTAGACCCGTCGCTGATTGATCAGAACATAGAAGCGTTCGATCCATCGTTCCGATGGACGTGGCGCGAGGAGAAACGCGCGATCCGCAAAGTCGACTGGAAGGTATTCACGTGGATCATGTTGATGTTCCTGGTGAGTCCCTCCTTCCAGACTTGACTGATCCCACCAGGCCCTCGACATCGATCGGGCTAACATGCAAAACGCCACGGCGGACGGGATCCTGAAAGACCTCAAGCTCACGCAAGCCGACTACAACCTGGGCAACACTTTGCAGAACGTGGGCTGGCTACTGGCGGAGCTCCCGTCCCAGCTCATCAGTAAACGTCTTGGCCCTGACATCTGGATCCCCACCCAGATCTGCATCTTCTCGATCATCTCGGGGGCCCAGTTCTGGCTGAAAGGCCGCTCTTCGTTCTTGGCCTGCCGATTCTTGATGTGGGTACATTCGGCAAGGTGCATCATTGACTTTCAGTGCCGCCTTCCAGGGAGGTTTCATACCGGATGTCATCTTGTACCTTTCATACTGGTACAACACCCACGATTTGCCCATCAGGTTGGCTATATTCTGGACGATAAACTACATCGCCGATCTGATCACTGCTTTCTTGGCCGTTGGGCTGCTCAAGATGCGAGGGGTCCATGGCAAGGCGGGATGGCAGTGGATGTTCTTGATTGAGGTACGCAACAACGAACCACGGGCGATGAGGTACTGATCCTGTCAGGGTCTCATAACTTTGGTTGTTGGCGGTGTGTGGCCCAGTCAGGGTCGGCGATCCCGCTGACCTCAGTCGCCGCTTTCGGCTTCATGCCGTCCGCACCGACCAAAACCAGGAGCAAGCTGCACCCTGAGGGCTATTTGACCGAACGGGAGGTCAAGATTATTGTCAATCGCTCCATCCGGGACGATCCGGGCAAGGTAAGCACTTAAAGTCGTGTCAACGCTTACCAAGCAGGGCACGATGCACAACCGACAACCATTGTCCGTCAAGCTCATCTGGAAGTCCCTGATGGACTGGCATCTTTGGCCAGTGTGAGTGGGCCAAGACCTGCGACGAATCTCGACTGATCCCACAGATACCTGATCGCCCTCACCTTCACTCTCCCGAGCTATCCGGTCAAGAACTATCTCCAGCTCTCATTCAAAGACCTTGGATTCTCGACAGTCATGGCCAACTTACTCACTGTGCCGACTACGGTAATTTCGGTAGTCATGATCGTCGTCATCACTGTCGTCTCCGAACTGGTGGATAACAGGGCTTTTGTCGCGATGGCGGAGAACATTGTGCGTGGCTCCTGACCATTTCTGTGTACGCTGACCAATCAGTGGTTCCTACCCTGCTTGATTGCACTGTAAGCCGAACGGCTTCGGAAGGTGCGCACGCCGCTGACCATCAGTGAAACGATGAAGACGATCAACGGGTGGCAATACTTCGGCATTTCCACAATTCTCCTAGGCTTCCCATATGTAAGTGATCATTGGACCCACCAGCTGACTCTAGGTGCACGCTATCCAGGTCGGCTGGTTGTCTACCAACTCCGGATCCATCCGGACCAGAACTGTGTCCGCGGCGTGAGTGGCGACAAGGGTGGCTCGCCAGGAGCGCGAGACTGATCTTCAGAGTCTACAACATGATTGTCCAGCTGAGTAAAATCATCGGCGCCAACATCTACCAAGTGAGTGCACTTGAGACCAGTCGGGGATCCCTCTGACGTCTAGGCTTCCGATAAGCCCAGATACCACAAAGGCAACCGTGCCCTGCTAGGCGTGGTCGTGTACAACTTGGTCATTCTGTACCCCGGCGCGTACTTCTTTTACCGATGGCACAACAAGAGGAGAGAAGCGCGATGGAACGCAATGACCGAAGATGAGAAGGCGAACTACCTGGCGACGACGAAGGACGAGGGGAACAAGCGACTGGACTTCAGGTTCGCTACGTGACTTGTACTTTCACTGGTCTGAGAGTGGAGCCCTTACTACGTTGCAAAGAAGTATGCACATGTTTTCTATTCTGTGCTATTACATCTCGGGCTTTTCATTCCGTTGTATTGCTACCGAAAGACGGGATGAGGTCAGCGATGCCGCGTCTCTTGCAAAGTACTGCACAATCCCTGCCACCTTCGTACCGAGCAGCTCGATGCACATAATTGTGCATGAGATGGTGTCAGGGGTGCGGCTCAGCGTTCATTTTCGGCCTAGTGGTACAAGCCAGGCCGGATCGATGTTGCCAAACACGGTCCGTGTGGCGGTAACGAGCAGTCAAGAGGAGTACACACCGCCCTGCAGCAGGGCGCAGGCTCTGTCCATCGTAACGACAAGACTCCGCTCCATGTGTCTCAAGCTCGGGCTGGGGGTAAGATGCACAGAGCGGGTATCGACTGACGAGGGGGTATTGAGGGCGGGAAAGGAAGGCTCCAAATACGTCAGAGCCCGAAGACATTGTCGCCACCCGGTATGCCCGGGAATACCGCAGACAGCCCTCAGGATTCCGCCATTTTCTGTTGATTCTGCTCCTTCATGTGGGAGCGCTGATGAAGGGAGGGCGCTCCACTTGTTCGCCAACTTGGAAGACGGGTCCTTGTATATATATACTGTATACGCGGCTTTGCAGTCTATGTCTTGCCCACACTCACCATGACTGACCCCACCATGTCGCAAAGCACCAAGCCGACAGCGCCCTCAGTCGAAGTACCAGGGAGTCTTCTCACCGAAGAGACTCTCCAGAAAGCGGCACGCTGCCTGTACGCTCGCCTCAGCGACTGGAACAGCATCACCAAGGACTGGACCTTCGAATTCAGCAGCAAAGAGCAATCGCAGTTATGGGGCGCCACGAACACTATGCGCAAAGTGATGACTGACATCGAGGTCGTCCGCACGGTGGGCGAGAAACTGCATTTGATACCAAAGGACGTCGTGCGACACCACGAAGAGTTTCGGCGAGCGCGTCTGTCGCTTTCCGCCGCGTTGGAGGCTTCGGATGTTGCCCCTGCTGATACGCGGGGCGTCCTCCGCAAGCTGCAAGAATGGAAAGGCTGCAAGTGCACGTGGCACAGAGCAAGTGACGAGGGCGAGTTTGACCCATTCAGTCTGGCCCCAGAGCCGCGACCATCCGCTTTCTTGAAGACGCACGAAGTCCTGCGACCGGAGACGGACACTGCGAACACAGCGATCAAGCCCAGTGGACCCATGGATTTCGGGAACACCATCAGCTTCGCGGCGCAGGGCAGTCTGGCGGAAATGATCGGTCGCGAGGTGGGCAAAGCGATCGGAGGAAGCTCGCAACGCAGCACAGAGCGGGTGAACCAAGGATGCGTGCATGCGCCTGAACCAGTACCGCATGGCACGGCTTGACCAGGACAAGGTGTACGAGCACTCGAGGGAGCACTACCGCGAGGGCAAGGACCTCACCACGCTATACGAGGCCAGTCGCTACAGAGCGAGGAAGACAGTCGAGACAGGCACCGAATTGGAGAGTATGCACGGGAAGCTGACCAAACTGGCGAAAGGTCACGACGACATGTTTCGCTCCAGGCTTGGCCGGGGCATTGGGGAACTGGAGGAGAGCGGTTTCGAGGTCGAAGGCTCCTCGGTCCCTCATCTGGCTTGTGTTTGTAACTCCTCATTCACAGAGCACAAGGACTGGCCGCTCGGAAAGGACTGGGGGTTGGACCGTCTCGCCAAAAACATGATCAACAGGTTGAAAACCTCCAATACCTCATCGCCGGAGCATCTGGAGTCTGCTCTTTCGCCTCCTCCCTCCGCTCCAGCCTGGAACAAAGTCGGAGGCAAGGCGTCGAATCTTCCCCGTGGGCCAAATGCTGCTGCACGCTACAACAGTGCCCAGTCAGCACATCGTACTTCAAGGAATTACAGTTCGGGCGGCCCCTCTTCCTCACGACCGACATTGACAGATGCTCAGAAGCGTGAACAGGGCACGATGCCGGACCCAGAGTCTTCCCCTGCCTTCACCATCAAATCGGTGAAACACAAGAAGCAGAAGAAGCAGACGGGAGGAGGATCAGGCGTGCAGGAATGACTCGTTTCTCCCTGCAACAATTGAGGTGAAGGAGTGACTCATATGTATATACTGTTCATACTGTACATACTCGAATGCAAAGTGGTCCATGAATTGGTCAGTAAGCGACGAACAGAGTCTTCAGTCGGGTCGACCAAGCGGTGCATGTCGTCCACTTAGAGCATACTGATACAACCGACAGTATTCCCAGATCCCAAGATACCCATAACAACGAGAAATGCCCCACGATGTCCGATCCTGCCATGGCCTAATAGCTCCCTCTCCGCGGTCTTCCATTCTCCATCCGCCCTGCACCCCAACCGCTCTCACTCGGTCCGCTCATAGGGCTCATCCCATACCCATACACACTTCCCCAACTGCTCTCACCGCCCGCACCAGGCTCTCGATCCCCCTCTTGCCCCGCCGCACGCCGCTCCTGTCGTTCGAGGTAGAGTTTGTACTCCGCTTTGTGCTGCTGCGCACGCATGAACGCGTCAAAGTCCATGGTCCGCATGATGCTCGCGCCCGCGGAGGTTATCGTGGACCCGGGTTCGGAAGACTGCGGGCCGTTGTGCTCATATGCGGGTGGAGGGATGTCCGTAGCTGTTTGTGATTCTCCATGCGGCAGATCGGTAACGGACGAGGACGCGGCGATCGTGGGTGTGTTGAAGCCGGAATTTGATGTACCGATGGGCGGGCGCAGGATAGGACGCGGCGGTAAAGGCGGGACGAAATTTGTCTGGGGAACGGGCTCGGTCGCGGCTCGGTGAGGGTGTGTGCTTTCCATGATCAAGGGTGATGTGGACCTCGGCGAGCGGCTCCGAGTGCTTCCGTATATGTTTGCGGGGCCAGCGTCTCCAGACGAGGCAAGATCAGTCGCACCACCGCCGATACCTGTTCCGACGCTCATCGACGTGTCCGTGCCCGTGCCTGTGTCGGTATCCGCTTTCGGGGCCGTGTGTTCCGCGAAGCCCGAGACGGCGCCAGACATGTTCCCCATCTCCACATTGCTCCGCTTCGCATCGACACTCGTTCTCCGACTAAATTCACCCAGTCCGCCGTGCCCGGCCTCGAGTTCCGCGGCCCATCCTACTGCGCCGAATGGTCTT
>JAHXHD010000481.1:0-62162 GCA_019857685.1 Papiliotrema terrestris
GTCTTGGAGGGGGACTTGGGTGGGAGGGGAGGCAAAGCCTGATCTCAGTCACGGTACCCAGCAGCACGACCATGGCCACTTACCTCAGAGGAGGACATGGGATCCTGACTTGCTTCAACCCCAAATGTACCCATGCCGGGGCTGCCGGTTGTACCAGGCGGCGTCGAACCCCGAGTGCGTTCCCCGGGCATGCCTGCTCGGCTCTTGCCCGCGCCTCGGTTGAGCATATCGCTGACGGGCCTCCTTTCCCTCGCCAGATCCTCCGCCAGCGCTGTCTCTACGTTGACCTCGCTTGCGAGCGCCGAGAGCGGTTGAGTCCTTTGGGCGTCGTAGGCGAACGGATGCCTGCTGCGCTGCTGCATCTCTTTCGGGTGGTAGGTGGTTGGAGGTCCTGGCTGTCAGCTCCGCTTCGTCATTCAAAGCATTGCATACTGGAAGGATATGGACCAAACATCCCTTCAGGTGCGATCCAATCTTCTGCCACTTTCTGTACGCCGGCGACCCACGGCAAGACTATCCTTAGTATAGATTGAAACGCCACATCTGCGCCTCGCTCACTCTTGTTCTTCACTGGCGGGGTGGCCTGCGTGTTCTTCAATCTTCCCCAGACCTCTGAAGCCCCGACGATAGATGCCCTCGTCTTAGGTGCCTCTCCTCCGAGCCTATGTCCTTGCTCGTTCGCCGTCCAATGCGTTGGGGTTTGACCGGTGTCTTGAGCTGCTAATGCGATCGGTGTAGACGGAGGATCATATGTTGAGAGCGTGAACGGGCGAGTGAATATGGTCAGCGACATGTTGCCTTTCAGATGGTGTTTTCTCAGATTCTCAAACAAATTGGCGATGCATTTTGGGGCCCGTTGTGGCCTGGATGTGTGGGCTGTTTTGATAATAACATGTCCCCATTGTCCGCCGGATGCGGCCATAACCCAAAGGACGTGGGGAAAGAGGAGTTTATGAGGGTGGAAAGGACTAGAGGCGGGCCGAAGGGTGCTGGTGTAGGGATATTCTTCGGGTGTCGGACTCTCCGTCTGGCAAGGCCGCCGGGACGAGTGAGGGCAGGCAGCGGGAGCCCTTGAAAGGCGTATAGATGGTTGTATGAAGTGTGTGGAGGGACTCACCGGGATTGATATGTTCCTGCACTCGCATCGGTGGGTTCTTATCGCGTGTACGCTCACCTACAAGTGAGGTTGCTAGAGTCTTTGTCCCCATTTGATGTTGGTATCCGAACAAGAGTGAGGCTAATGTCGAAGGAAACTGGATGAGAGTCAGACGTCAAAGGGGGCGACAGCGGAGTGATGTGTTGATTGATCGGCATCAGTGAGCTCAGAGCTGTAGACAATCTTCCAACGCGGCGTGTCGCATGCCTGATGCGCGCCGCTGCCTCGCGCCGAGAGCCTCTCGATCTTCTGGGTGATCACTGAGGGTGCGCACGGCGCAGTGCTTCTCTGGAACCAGCCAGCTTGAAGCATTGATCGCGTTCGACTTCGGTGCGGTTTTTGCATACAGAGAGCGAGCGATCGAGTGATGCTGATGCTGACACTTGAGTGAGTGGGTGTGCGACAGTGCCGAGGGGTCCTTTGAGGGTGGATTGCTTCAAAAGCGGCAATTTTGCGGTCCGACATACTCGTCATCCGGTGATCATGCTGGGAATGTCGCCCGTACTCATCTATCCCGCCTGGATGAAGCATCCACCATGTCGAAGCATGACTATGGTCAACGAGGACCAGGCATCGTCGGACTTGGGCAATGCAGAGGGGGAATCTATAGTCCCAGTCTGGACCCGTCGGACCATGCATAACCGAAGCGGTGATCGCCGCCACACGGGGTTTCCACCTCGACTCGGGGCGTTTTCACTATCAAAATGTCTAGAAGAGACTGCTCCGAGTGGTGTTTCAGCAACTACTACTCGAACGGATCCATCCTACGTTTCGACCCCTTCAACGATATATGCGCAAAACCCTCTCTGCGCTATCATCTAGAGCAATCACTAGACCACCCATTAGGCCTTTCACTTCATCTATCCCCAAAATGGCAGCGGCTGCCTCCAACTCCACGCCCAACACCTTGGCGGTCCCCGTCAACAAGACCGCCCACGAGTTCGACAAGACCGTGCTGGATGCGACCTTGTACCGACGATTCTTCTTCACTCCCGCTTTCGAGATCTATGGTGGTGAGTTGGTCTGTTGGAATCGATGGGGCGGAGAGCTAATGAGCAGGTACGGCCGGTCTGTACGACTACGGTCCGCCCGGATCCGCCCTCCAGGCCAACATCCTTGACACCTGGAGGAAACACTACATCATCGAGGAGGACATGCTCGAGCTCGACACGACGATCCTGACCGTCCACGACGTCCTCAAGACGTCGGGCCACGTCGACAAGTTCGCGGACTGGATGGTGAAGGACACGAAGAACGGCGAGATCTACCGAGCGGACCACCTTGTCGAGGCCGTCCTGGAGGCGAGGCTGAAGGGCGACAAGGAGGCGCGAGGTGTCAAAGAGGAGGTCAAGGAGGAGGACGAGGCGGACAAGAAGAAGAAAAAGAAGAAGGTCAAGACGGTTGCGGTCAAGCTGGACGATGACGTCGTGGCCGAGTACGAGAACCTGCTGGCGCAGATCGACAACTACACTGGACCGGAGCTCGGCGAGATCATCAAGAAGCACAAGATCGTCAACCCGACGACAGGCAACGAGTTCACCGACCCGGTCGAGTTCAACTTGATGTTCGAGAGCAACATCGGTCCTACTGGTCAGATCAAGGGGTAAGTCGGATCCTGGGTCAAGTCGGATGGAGAGTCTGCTAGAGACCGCTGACATCAGTTACCTCCGACCAGAGACCGCCCAGGGGCACTTTGTCAACTTTGCCAAGCTCCTCGAGTTCAACAACGGTCGAGTGCCCTTTGCTTCGGCTCAGATCGGCAAATCTTTCCGAAACGAGATTGCCCCTAAGCAGGGTCTCCTGCGTGTCCGGTGAGCTTTATCCGTCTCACTTTGATCCCCACGCTGATTTGCAGAGAGTTTACCATGGCCGAGATTGAGCACTACGTCGACCCTCTCGACAAGCGACATGCCCGATTCAACGAGGTCAAGGACATCAAGCTCGCGCTCCTGCCCAAGGACGTTCAAATGCAGGGCAAGACGAACTTGACCGAGATGACCGTCGGCGACGCGGTGGCGCAAAAGATTGTCGACAACGAGACGCTCGGTTACTTCCTCGCCCGGACTCAGCTCTTCCTCACCAAGATCGGTATCGACCCTACACGTATGCGATGCCGACAGCACATGGCCAACGAGATGGCTCACTACGCCGCCGTAAGCTGAGGTGCACTCTGGTGGCACGAAAGCTGACACGCAGGACTGTTGGGACTTTGAGATCCAATCGTCGTACGGCTGGATCGAGTGCGTCGGCTGTGCCGACCGATCAGCTTACGACCTTACGGTCCACTCGATCAAGACGAAGCAACCGCTGCGGGTGCAGGAGCGACTGGAGCAACCCATCACTGTCGAGAAGCTGCAGGTCACATTCGACAGCAAGGCCTTCGGTATCAAGTTCAAAAAGGATGCCGCTTTGATCAAGGAGACGCTGCAGAACCTGGAGAAGGACAAGCTGCAGTGCATCAAGGACGAGCTGGCCAGCGGTCCGTCGTCGGTCAAGTGCTCGGACGGCAAGTCGTACGACATCACGCCCGACCTCGTCAAAATCGAGGCTGTCACGGTCACCGAGCACGTCCGAGAATTCACCCCGAATGTTATCGAGCCGTCCTTTGGTATCGGCCGAATCCTCTACTCCCTCCTCGAGCACTCGTACTGGGCCCGTGAGCAGGACAAGCAGCGAGTCGTCCTTTCGCTCCCGCCCCTTGTTGCCCCGATCAAGTGTCTCATCGTCGCCATCTCGCAAGACCCGGCGCTCCGATCACTGATCCACGACATCTCCCGCAAACTCCGCAAGCTCGGCGTTGCGAGCAGAGTGGACGACTCGGGTGCGACGATCGGTAAGAAGTACGCCCGAAACGACGAGCTTGGTACCCCCTTCGGGTGCACCGTCGACTTTGCCTCCACGAAGAACGGCACGATCACCCTTCGAGAGCGAGACTCGACGGCCCAGCTTATCGGCCCCATCGACGACGTCATTGCCGTCGTTGACGATCTGGTCAAGGGCAGGATCTCATGGCAGGATGCGACTGGGCGACTGGATACTTACAGCGGTGTGCAGGATGTCGAGTAGGCGGATGATATACATATACATGATCATCGCCAATATGCATCTGAGCCCGGTGGGACGCGGATCATTTGCCCAGCTGAGACGGCCATGTTTCAGGAACAGATGAAACTCGCGGCGATCGCCGTGTCTCGACGCGTGTGTGGGAGGGTGCACGCGCCCGTCCTCACAGAAGTCAAAGACGGGGGCAGGACCACTTGCATCAAAACCTCACGTATCGATCGCTAACGACCTGCATTGACGTTGTCACGACTGCTGGATCTTTGGACGACGCGGATACCCCGAACATGGCCTCAGTCCTTGCGGAGGATGGGGCCGAATCCCTACCCCCGGCGGTGAGCGCGGGCTTGGGCTTCGATGTCAAGGTGTTCGAGCAGTACCTCGACGCATTGCTGCCACCTGGTGAGTGTCAAGCAGAATCAGAGACCATTACGAGGTCGGAAAGACTCATCTACGTTATGCGAGGGCCGCAGGCGACATATATAGCTGATGCACAGTCATGTCGGCATCCCATCAAGAGCTAGCCGACAGCTTGTTCATCGACCCCAGCTTCGTAGAGAAGAGCTTGCGCTTCGCCACCGACCCGGGCTGCCAAGTCGTGTATGTCACCAAGGACCGGATCGTTGACAGCGAGACTGAAGGTATGCATGCAATGCTCGGGGAAGAGGTAGGGAGGAGAGTTGGCTCACAACAGACACCCCCGTCGCTCGGATCATTTACCGCCTCCACCTTCCTCCCACCCCACAACATTCCCCTCACACACTCTCCACTCTCGCCCTCATCAAATCTTCTCCGAATCTCGACTCGCTCTCCCCTCTCGGGTCCCAGTTGCACTTCGTCATGCTCTCCTCGGCCGCGGCACCGCTGCTCGTCGCAGATGATGGGACCCCTTCCGGCCAGTCATCCATCGTGACGACTCCGACGTCCCAGGCTACGCCGTACGACGGGCTCCATAGTCTGGTGCATTGGGGCGTTGCGCCTTGGTTTGACAGCTATGTCAGCTCGAAGTCGAACCTGCTGGACGGAGCTGCGACAGCCAAGAAGGGTGGGGAGGCACAAATGGGTCAGTGAAACATCCCGCGACGTCGTTTCAGCTGACGATCAGGCATTCCAGTGACAAAAAAGAAGTTCGCAGAACTGGAGCTGTCCCTGCTCCACCTCAAACAGAATGTCGAGATACCGGAGGCTCATCTATCGGTCCACCCAGCTATCCGCAAGGCCGTCGCCCAGGTCAGTGGAAGCCGGAACGACCCGAGTCTAACGGAAGCTGACGATTAGTGTCATAGCTCTGGCAATCGAGTCTCCATCGATGCTGTAGAGCCACAGACCCTCCTCACCGATCCGGCCTTCCTCAACAAGCTCCAAGCCGACGTCAACTCCTGGATCAAGGAGATTCAAGCTGTCACCAAGCTGTCGAGGGATGTCGCTTCCGGAACGGCTTCGCAGGAAATCAACTTCTGGCTGAGCATGGAGCATGCGCTGGAAGGCATCGAGGCGCAGCTGAGAGGCGAGGAGGTCACCCTCGCCTTGGATGTACTCAAGCATGCGAAGCGATTCCACGCAACGGTCAGCTTCATCGCCGACACGGGCTTGAAAGAGGCAGCAGACTTGGGTGAGCACCGACATTATTGGTATAGCCGTCGCTGATGGCAGTGCACAAGCACAATATTCTCATGAAGGACTTCCCCTTGGATGAGCTGCTGGCAGCCACCGACCTGGACAAGGTCCAGGAGGCGGTCTACCTGATTTTCGCCCACATCAACAAGAAGCTCAAGCTTTCGTGCGTGGCCTAGAGAAAATCCGGCGGCCACTGATACTAGGCCGTATCCCATCCGCCGTACACTTCCCCTTGTCGAGGCGATCTCTCGAGATTTTAACGACCAGCTTCTGCGAGTGCTCGGCAGCCAGCGTTTGATGTACATGGACTATGCCAAGTTCGAGAGCGTCATGGCCCAAGTCGCGGAGGTGTTCGGTACATGGGATGAGAACATGAAGGACTTCACCAATGTGGCCCGAGAGGGTAAGTTGGATATGTATAAGCTCCGCTAACAGCAGTCTCCCGGAAACGACAAGAGAAGTTCATCTCGATCAAGATCAACCCTGCCCACGCCCAGCTCCAGGAACGGGTAGCGTATTTGCGGGCGTTCCGAAGATCACATGAGCAGCTGCGCGTCATGACAAACTCGACGAGAGGATTTAGCGGTATCGGTGGAGATGGACCGCTGGAGATCGACATGGACGAGGAGGTCCGGCTGAGCTATGAGAACGTCAAGAACGTTGATGTGCTTGACGTGACCCCCGGTATGCACACGGCGAACACCATCTCAGTTCGGACGCTGACAAGCCAGAGGGCGCGGAAATCTGGTACACGGCAGAGACGGCTTACAACGACCGAGTCGCTCGTATCGAGAACCAGATCATTTCGAGGTTGCGCGACAGGCTTGCCACTGCCAGAAACGCTCAGGAGATGTTCAGGGTGTTTAGCAAGTTCAATACACTGTTCGTGCGACCCAAAGTAAGCCATCAATTCCGGGTCCGTATGCGCACGAGCTGATGCGCAGATCCGAGGTGCCATCCAGGAATACCAGACCAGACTGATCGACTCCGTCAAGGACGATATTCGCAGACTGGGCCAAAAGTTCACGGCGAACTACCGTAACTCGGAGGCGTACCACATGTCGCAAATGCGCGACCTCCCATCGGTCTCAAGTGCTATCATCTGGGCACGGCAGATTGAGAGACAGCTCGTGACCTACATGAAGCGAGTCGAAGACGTTCTCGGCAAGGGATGGGAGAGCTACGCCGAGGGTCACAAGCTGCAAGTCGAAAGTGCCTCTTTCCGCGCCAAGCTGGACACGAAGCCGCTGTACGAGGCGTGGATTGGCGAGATCACGCGACGTGGTAATCTCACGATCAACGGTCGGCTCTTCGACGTCATCCGGACCCGAGCGACCGCAACCAATGCTCAAGGTCAGCTCCAGCTCGTGGTGCAGTTCGATCCGCAGGTCATCGCTCTGTTCAAGGAAGTTCGAGCCCTCATCTGGCTCGGATTCCCCGTGCCCCTGACGATCAGTCACCGGGCGAAAGACGCCAAACGGGTGTACCCGCACGCCGTCAGCCTAATGGAGAGCGTCAGGACGTATACGCAGACGCTGGATCTGATCGAACACAACCCGGACATCGCCATTCTCCTCGCTAGCTACCGAAACCACGCCCAGCAGATGATCGCAAAGGGTGAGCTTTTGAGCGTCCGGCGGAGGAAACTGACGGCAGGGATGAACATGCAGTGGGATCATCTCGTCAATGCCTACGAAGGCCATCGATACTTGCCGGGAGGAGGCTCGGACGGACGAGAGTCACGGCATTTCGTCTTTGTTCGGGAGTTCGCCAGCGTCATTTCGCTCCTGCAAGACAAGGCTACGGCTCTGATTGAGATCTCTACGGACATCTCTCGGATCGTGGAGGAGCTGGGCACGTGTGACTTCACGTCGGAAGCGTTCTCGGGACTGCTGGGACAGATTCAGAAGACGGTCAGCTGTTCTCGTTCAGCAATGGCGGAGAGCTGATGTAAGATCGATCATCTCAATTTGGAAAACTACAGCAACCTGGATGCCTGGGTCTCCGCTCTAAACGAGCGTATTGACGCCGTGTTCGTGGAACGTCTCGGACATGCCATTGACGAGTGGTGCACCGAGTTCTTGCGGACTGACGAGGACGTGACTGATGGGGAATCGCCAAAGTCTTCGTCTTCGGTGAGCATCGTGATCTATCTCGGGTGCACGGGACTGACCAGTCAGATCCAGATCAAGCCTCTCGTGCACGAGATCCGTATTCGCAACCAGGTCATCTACCTTGATCCGCCTATTGAGCTCGCGCGCCAAGAATGGCTGGGCCAGTTCCAAACCGCTCTCGGTATCGTCTGCAACCTCAACCGCATTCGAAGCTCGAGGTACGAGATCTCGCTGCAGGTGCAGGAGGAGGGCCCCGAGAACCTGACATACCTGAGCCTGGTAAGTAAGAGTGTGAACAATATAGAGCTACAGCTCATCGCAGCTTTCGTCGCTTGCGGATGGTGTTCTCGAGAAACCACTGGGACTCATCGAGGACAAAGTGCAAGTGATTAGCCAGTATGTTGACAAATGGCTGCAGTTCCAGTCGCTCTGGGACCTGGAAGCGGAATACGTCCATCAGGTGAGCCACAGACATTGTCGCTGTGGGTTGAGGCTGACCTCAAGCGCCTTGGAGACTCTCTCACCGAATGGGGCAAACTCCTCTCTGACATCCGTCAAGCGCGAACCACTTTTGACACCGCCGATACGCGCAAGGACTTTGGTGTTTGCGTCATCGATTATGCCAACGCCCAGAGCAAGGTCAACGCGAAGTACGACTCGTGGCAACGAGAGCTGTTGGCGTACTACGGCGGCAAGCTCGGCTCATCCATGAAGGAGACATACTCGGCCATCCTCAAATCGCGAACCGATCTCGAAACCCTCGCTATCGAGGGCTCGTCTACGGCTCAAGCCGTCGCATTCATTACGTTCGTGCAGGACCTCAAGCGAAAGGTTGTCAAATGGGGCCCGGACATCGAGCAATTTGCTTCAGGTCAAAAGACGCTGGAGAGGCAAAGATACGCATTTCCATCCGATTGGCTGTACGTTGATCAGATCCAAGGCGAATGGAGCGCATTTTCGGACATCCTGAAGAGGAAAGACGACTCGATCAAGGAGCAAGTCGGTGAGTTTGACGCCATATTACAGCTGCATGTCGCTGATGACAGCCGGGCTGCAGCTGAAGATCGTCGCCGAGGATAAGGTCATCGATCAGCGTGTCCGGGACTTCGCAAGCGAATGGGAGTCCAGCAAGTGAGTTCTCTGTCATTGAAAGTATTGGTCGAGCTCATTTCAGACCACTGCAGGGAAACATCAAGGCTGAGACGGCTATCAACACCTTGAATGTCTTCGAGGGTCGCTTGACCCGCTTGCTGGAGGAGTATGACCTCGTTTGCCGAGCCAAGGAAGCACTCGACCTCGAGCATACCAAGGACGATCGCCTGCAGCCTGCTACTGAAGAGCTCCGAGACTTGAAAGCTGTGTGGACAGCTTTGTCCGGCATCTGGAGTCGGCTGGGCCAGCTTCGGGAGACGCTTTGGTCTGCTGTTCAGGTGCGCATCGGGACTCGGTTTGAGCTAGCCACGCTAATAGCAGCCCCGAAAGCTCCGACAAGAACTCGATGGCATTTTGTCTTCCACGCGGGACATGCCCAGCAGGATGCGACAGTACGCGGCGTTCGAATTTGTGCAAGATACGATTCGCGGCCTTCTCAAGGCGAATATCCTCGTCTCGGAGCTCAAGTCCGAGGCGCTCCGGGAACGACATTGGTCGAAGCTGTACAAATCACTCCGCATACCGACCAGCTTCTCTGCTACAAGCATGACTCTTGGTCAGGTCTACGAGCTGGATCTGAAACGGAACGAGGCTTTGATCAAGGAGGTCGTGATGCAGGCGCAGGGTGAGATGGCGCTGGAAGAGTTCTTGAAGCAGGTCCGGGAAACGTGGACTTCGTACTCGCTTGACCTGGTCAACTACCAGAACAAGTGCAGGCTGATCAGGTAGGCCTGCCCTGGGCGTCGTGAACTAGCGCTGATCGCTAGGGGCTGGGATGAGCTGTTCAACAAGTGCGGAGAGCATCTAAATTCCCTGACCGCCATGAAGCTGTCTCCCTACTACCGGGGTGAGCTTCTCCCTGAATGCAAGTGCGAGGCTAACCCCAGTCTTCGAAGAAGGTGCGGCGTCGTGGGAGGAGAAGCTGAACCGAATCCACGTCCTCTTCGGTGAGATCACCATGGGCCGAGCAGGGTGTTCACTGATCCGCAGATGTCTGGATTGACGTGCAACGCCAATGGGTCTACCTCGAGGGCATCTTCTCCGGCAGCGCAGACATCAAGCACCTTCTCCCGGTCGAGAGTTCGCGATTCCAGAACATCAACTCCGAGTTCCTTACGGTGATGAAAAAGGTCAACAAGTCGCCCTTCGTCCTGGACATCCTCAACATACCAGGCGTGCAGAAGAACCTGGAACGACTGGCCGATCTCCTCACCAAGATCCAAAAGGCGCTCGGAGAGTACCTCGAGACGGAGCGATCGTCGTTCCCTCGGTTCTATTTCGTTGGAGACGAGGACCTGCTCGAGATCATCGGCAACAGCAAGGACATCCGACGGGTCATGAAGCACCTGAAAAAGATGTTTGCTGGGCTCTCCACCTTACAGCTTGACGAGGATGAGACGGCGTTGCTCGGCTTCGCCTCGCGAGAGGGAGAGGAGGTCGCTTTCCGCCAGCCTATCTTGCTGAAGGACTTCCCCAAGATCAACGACTGGCTGGCCAAGGTGGAGTCGGAGATGCGGCTCTCGCTTGCTCAACTCCTTTCGCAAGCGGTCTCGGAGCTCCGAGGGTTCTTCGCGGTTGGGAATGACGTCTCGGTCGACACGCTTTTGTCGTGGATCGACACCTACCCCGCTCAGCTTGTCGTCCTCGCTGTCCAAGTGGCATGGACCGATCTTGTCGAGACCGGTATTGCGGGCGACTCGCTCAGTGACGTTCTATCGCTCGTCTCGAAGACGCTCGACTTGCTCGCCGATACGGTTCTGCAAGATATCGCTGTCTTGCAACGCCGCAAGAGCGAGCACCTTATCACGGAGCTTGTGCACCAACGAGATGTCATTCGGGCTCTCGTCGCGACCGGTATCCGAGACACGACCAATTTCGAGTGGCTCTACCACATGCGCTTCTACCTCAATGAGAACATCGATGACCCGCTGAAGCGGCTCGAAGTGCGCATGGCGGACGCTGTCTTCCCGTACGGCTACGAATACCTCGGTATACCAGACCGACTTGTTCAGACGCCGTTAACGGATCGATGTTACCTCACCCTCACTCAAGCGCTCAACAACCAGCTCGGTGGCTCGCCATTCGGTCCCGCCGGTACGGGAAAGACCGAATCCGTCAAGGCGCTTGGTGTCCAGCTCGGTCGATTTGTCCTGGTCTTCTGCTGCGACGAGACATTCGACTTCCAAGCGATGGGGCGGATCTTTGTCGGCCTGTGTCAGGTCGGCGCTTGGGGCTGCTTCGACGAGTTCAACCGACTAGAAGAGCGTATCCTGTCAGCGGTGTCGCAACAGGTCCAGAGCATCCAGCAGGGTCTGGCCGACGCGGCCACGAACGCGAATGCCGAGGTCGAGCTGGTCGGCAAGAAACTCAAGATCAATACGAGAACGGGCATCTTCATCACGATGAACCCCGGATACGCAGGACGATCGAACTTGCCGGACAACTTGAAGAAGCTGTTCCGGAGTATGGCGATGACTCGACCTGACCAGGAGCTCATTGCCCAAGTCTTGCTCTTCTCAAAGGGTTTCCGAACCGCCGAAGTGCTGGCATCAAAGGTCGTGCCGTTCTTCAACCTGTGCGCGGAGCAGTTGTCTGCTCAACCGCACTATGACTTTGGACTACGAGCATTGAAGAGCGTCCTCGCGAGCGCGGGCATATTGAAGAGGGACCGACATCTCAAGGGCGATGTCGATGAAAGGGGCGAGGGGATTTTGGAGCAGCAGATCATGATTCAGAGTGTGACGGAAACGATTGTGCCGAAGCTGGTTGCGGAAGACGTGCCGTTGTTAAAGGCGTAAGCTGTTTGCGAATTTTCGTTGATCAAGCTCATGCCAGCCTGCTCGAGGATGTCTTCCCCGGAGTCGAGTACGCCCCGGTCGACCTCGACGCGCTGAAGGCAAAGATCAGCGAAGTCTGCGCCGAGCGTCACCTCGTCACTGGCGATCTGTGGATCGAAAAGGTCGTGCAGCTGTATCAGATTCAGAATATCTCGCACGGTCTCATGATGGTCGGACCGTCGGGGTCGGGTAAGACGCAGGCGTGGCAGGTGCTACTTGCGGCTCTGGAGCGGCTGGACGGAGTCGAGGGCACGCCATATGTGATCGACCCGAAAGCCATCGACAAAGAAGCGCTTTACGGTACGCTCGATGCGACTACGCGAGAGTGGAACGATGGTCTGTTCACTCACATCTTGCGAAAGATCGTCGACAATGTCCGAGGCGAGACGACGAAGAGGCACTGGATCATCTTTGACGGTGATGTCGATCCGGAATGGGTCGAGAACTTGAACAGGTCAGTTTGCACCTCCGACAGATCCACATGAAGCTGACGGCAGTGTGCTTGACGACAACAAGTTGTTGACCCTGCCCAACGGTGAACGACTCAACCTACCGCCCAATGTGCGCGTTATGTTTGAGGTGGAGCATCTCCGTTATGCGACGCTCGCGACGGTATCCCGATGCGGCATGATTTGGTTTAGCGAGGAGGTCATTGACACATCGATGATCTGCCGACACCAGCTCGATCTCCTCACGACGGCTGCCATCGGCGCAGACGAGGACGACTCCTTCGACTACGCCACGGGCGCAACAGGCTCATCCGACGCGAACGAGGTACAGAAGCGAGTCGTGACCATCCTCGAGCCACACTTTGCCGAGGATGGTCTCGTCAATATGGCTCTCGACTTTGTCAAGACCTCCCAGCACATCATGGACTTCACGGTCACCCGAGCGCTCAACACCCTGTTCTCGCTCCTTCGAGCGACAATTCGAAACATCCTCGAGTACAATGCCCGGCATTCCGACTTCCCGCTTCCGCTCGACAAGGTCGAGTCGTACGTCAGCAAGCGGCTGTTGCTTAACGTCATCTGGTCGTTCGCGGGCGACAGTCGCCTCGATATCCGCGCGGAGCTCGGCGAGCATCTTCGGAAGCATTCCGGCATTGAATGTCCTCCGATGGCTCCTGGTGGATCTCTAATTGACTACGATGTCGATGTCGCCAGCGCACAATGGGCGTCCTGGCAGTCTCGCGTCCCGACTGTTGAAGTCGAGACCCACGCCATCACTTCGTCGGACGTCGTCATTCCGACCATCGATACGGTCCGACACGAGGACGTCCTGTACTCTTGGCTCGCCGAACACAAGCCGCTCATGCTGTGCGGTCCTCCCGGTTCTGGAAAGACTATGACTCTGTTCAGCGCTCTGAGGAAGCTCCCCGATCTCGAGGTCGTCGGCCTCAACTTTTCGAGCGCGACCACGCCGGAGCTCATCCTCAAGACGTTCGAGCAGTACTGCGAGTACCGCAAGACGCCAAACGGCGTCGTGCTTGCCCCGGTGCAGATCGGTCGATGGCTCGTGGTGTTCTGCGACGAGATCAACTTGCCCGCGATGGACAAGTACGGCACCCAGCGGGTGATCTCGTTCCTCCGTCAACTGATGGAGTGCAACGGCTTTTGGCGGACATCAGACTTGTCCTGGGTCAAGCTGGAGCGTATCCAGTTCGTTGGAGCTTGTAACCCGCCTACCGACCCGGGACGAGTGCCGCTCAGTCATCGATTCCTCCGCCATGCACCGGTCGTCATGGTCGATTACCCAGGAGAGATCTCGCTCAAGCAGATCTACGGAACTTTCAACCGCGCCCTGCTCAAGGTCGCACCGAATCTCCGCGGGCACTCGGACGCACTCACCGATGCCATGGTCTCATTCTACCTCGCCTCGCAGAAACGGTTCACCGCGGATATCCAGGCCCACTACATCTATTCGCCACGTGAGCTCACGAGGTGGAGTCGAGGAGTGTACGAAGCGATCAAGCCGCTCGAGACGCTCTCGACGGAAGGTCTGGTCAGAGTCTGGGCGCATGAAGCGCTAAGACTCTTCCAAGACCGATTGGTGGCCGAGGACGAAAAGCAATGGACCGACGAGCTCATCGACTCCGTCGCGGCGGAGCACTTCCCGAATGTCGACTTGCAGGAGGCGCTGGCTAGGCCGATCTTGTATTCGAACTGGACATCGAGACATTACATTCCGGTCGACAGGGAGCAGCTGCGAGAGTACACTAAGGCGAGGTTGCGCGTCTTCCACGAGGAGGAGCTGGACGTCCAGCTCGTCCTGTTCAACGATGTCCTGGATCATGTGCTCAGGATCGATCGGGTATTCAGGCAAATCCAGGGGCATCTACTGCTGATTGGTGTGAGCGGAGGAGGCAAGGCAAGCTGTCGCGTCCATTGTGAGAATCAACAAGCTGACGGCAGACCACCTTGTCTCGCTTCGTGGCTTGGATGAATGGTCTTTCCATCTACCAGATCAAAGTGTCAAACAAGTACACAGGTGCCGATTTCGACGAGGATCTGCGAACCGTTCTGCGACGAGCGGGCTGCAAAGGCGAGAAGATCTGCTTCATCATGGACGAGTCCAATGTTCTCGACTCAGGATTCCTCGAGCGGATGAACACGCTTCTCGCCAATGCCGAGGTCCCCGGTCTGTTCGAGGGCGACGAGCACGCCGCGCTCATGACGGCTTGCAAAGAAGGCTCGCAGCGCGACGGCCTGATGCTCGACTCGCACGAAGAGCTGTATCGATGGTTCACGCAGCAGGTGGCCCGAAACTTGCACGTGGTCTTCACGATGAACCCGCCGGCCAATGGTCTCGCTTCTCGGGCTGCTACCTCGCCTGCGCTGTTCAACAGATGCGTGCTGGATTGGTTCGGAGACTGGTCGGACCAAGCACTCTACCAGGTCGGCCTGGAGTTTACGCACACGCTCGACCTCGAGTCGCCCAGGTACGAGGCGCCAGCACCGTTCCCGATCGCTTATCGGAACTTGAGCGTACCGCCCAGTCATCGACAAGCTGTGATCAACGCAATGGTATTCGTGCATCAATCGATGAGGGACATCACGGTCAAGCTTGCGAAGCGACAGGGCAAATACAACCATGTTACGCCCAGGCATTTCCTCGACTTGTAAGACGCAGCAGGTTAGGGTGCGAGTACCAGCTGACCTTCAGCATCAACCACTACGTCCGACTTTTCAACGAGAAGAAGGAAGAACTCGAGGAGCAACAACGCCACCTCAACGTCGGTCTGGACAAGCTTCGCGATACCGTCAGTCAGGTGGAGGAGCTGCGAAATAGTCTTGCATCGAAGAGCTCTCAGCTGGAAGCCAAGAACGCCGAGGCCAACCAGAAGCTCAGGCAAATGGTTTCAGACCAGCAGGAGGCCGAGGCGAAGAAGGCGGCTTCGATCGAAATCCAAGCGGCGCTGGAACAGCAGGACGAGTTCATCCGACAACGACAAGAGATTGTCAAGGAGGATCTCGCTCAGGCAGAGCCGGCTGTCCTCGAGGCGCTTGCCGCGGTTGGCAACATCAAGAAGCAGCACCTGGCCGAAGTTCGATCGATGGCGAACCCTCCAGAGGCGGTCAAGCTGGCCATGGAGTCGGCTTGCACGGTTCTCGGACATCAAATCGACAGCTGGAAGACGGTACAGAGCGTAATCCGACGGGACGACTTCATTTCGAGCATCCAGAACTTTGATACTAAGAAGATGTCAAAGTCGGTGCGGGACAAGATGATGCGGGAGTACATCGGCCGACCTGCTTTCAACTACGAGACGGTCAACCGAGCAAGTAGGGCTTGCGGTCCGCTCGTTCAGTGGGTGATTGCTCAAGTCCGATTCTCCGAGATCCTCGACAAGGTCGCGCCGCTTCGACAAGAGGTCGCGTCACTGGAGAACCAGGCCGAGACGACCAAGCAACAGGCACAAATCGTTATGGAGACTGTTGCCGGTCTCGAAGCTTCGATTGCGAGGTACAAGGAGGAGTACGCGTTACTCATCAGTGAGACGCAGGCAATCAAGTCCGAGATGGACCGTGTGCAGACCAAGGTGGACCGAAGTATGACCCTTCTCGGCAGCCTTTCGTCGGAGCAGGATCGGTGGGACAAGGGGAGCAAAACGTTCGACCAGGAGATGGGGACCATCGTCGGTGACGTGCTCATATCGGCGGCCTTCCTCGCCTACTCCGGCTTTTTCGACCAGCACTATCGAGATCTCATGCGACGAGAGTGGACCGAGCACCTATCGGAGGCTGGTATCAGCTTCAAGCAGGACCTGGCGCTGGCCGAGTTCTTGTCGAACGCGGACGAGAGGCTGGGCTGGCAATCGAATGCCCTCCCCGCTGATAATCTTTGTGTGGAGAACGCAGTCATGCTGAAGCGGTACAATCGATACCCGCTCATTGTCGATCCGACCGGCCAGGCCGCTGTGTTCCTGCAAAACGAGTACAAGGACCGGAAGATCACGGTCACAAGCTTCCTGGACGAAGCGTTCTTGAAGAACCTGGAAAGCGCTCTGCGGTTCGGTAACCCGTTGCTCATCCAGGATGTGGAGAATCTCGACCCGATCCTCAACTCGGTGCTTAATCGGGAGCTGCGCAGAACGGGGGGACGAGTCCTCATCCGGATCGGCAACCAAGATATCGACTTCTCGCCTTCGTTCACCATGTTCCTGTCGACGCGCGACCCATCCGTCGAGTTCTCACCCGATATCTGCTCGCGGGTCACGTTCGTCAACTTTACTATGACTCGAAGCAGTCTGCAAACGCAAGCTCTCGACAAGGTGTTGAAGGTGGAACGACCCGAAATCGACCAGAAGCGAACGGACCTCATGAAGCTGCAGGGGGAATTCCGCCTGCGACTACGCCACCTCGAGCGATCGCTGCTGCAAGCGCTCAACGAGTCGACGGGCTCGATCCTCGACGACGACAAGGTGATCGAGACGCTGGAAGTGCTCAAGAAGGAAGCGGCCGAGGTCACGCGCAAGGTCGAGGACACCGAAGTCGTCATGGGCGAAGTCGAAGCGGTCACGGCCGAGTACTTACCGCTGGCGCAAGCCTGCAGCGGTATCTACTTTACGCTCGAGCAGCTCGCAACGATCAACCACTTCTATCAGTTCTCGCTCGCTTACTTCCTCGATATATTCGACTATGTCCTCCTGCAGAACCCGAACTTGAAAAGCGTGACGAATTTGGCGAAGCGAAAGGCAGTGCTGTTCGACGATCTGTTCAAGGTGACGTTCCACCGGGCTAGCAGGAGTCTCCTCCATACCGACCATGTGGTCCTCGCTGTCAGCTTGGCGAGGCTGCGATTGACAGGTGAGGTAGCCGAGAGCGTAATGGAAGAGCTGGAGGCGGCCTTGGAGGTATCAAGTGGAACCGAGGTGAGGGTGACACCGGAGCAGCGAAGAGTCTTGGAGAGCCACCTCGGGAGGGACACCGTGAAGGTGTTGGAGGAATCGCTCGAAAAGGACGACTGGACTGGTTTTGCCAAGGGCAGCGATATGCCTTGGGTTTGGCCTGAAGCTGACGGTGCGTCCTGATTGAGTCGCCAACACTCGCAACTGATGCGCAGCTCTGACCGTTGCGGCGCGTCAGATCACCATGACCAAGCTCTTCCGCCCCGACCGCCTCACACAAGCCTTCTCGGAATTTTCGAACAAGGCCTTTGGCGAGGATCTCACCGAACAAACGGGATACGACATTGCTGCAATGGTCAAGGGCGAGCTTGGACCGACCAACCCGATCGCTCTGACCTCGGTGCCCGGCTACGACGCAAGCTATCGAGTCGACAACCTCTGTCGAGCCGTCGGCGCAACCTGCACTTCAGTCGCTATGGGTTCGGTCGAGGGTTTCCGGCTTGCTGATCAAGCCATTGCGTCTGCCGCTCGAACGGGCGCGTGGGTTTTGCTCAAGAACGTCCACCTCGCGCCGTCTTGGCTTGCCCAGCTCGAGAAGCGCCTGCACTCGCTCTCACCCAGCAAGAGTTTCCGACTCTTCCTCACGATGGAGACGAACCCCGTCATACCGATCAACATACTTCGTCAGTCACGCGTGATCATGAACGAGCCGCCTCCCGGTGTCCGCGCAAACCTGCTCGACACGCTCCGCGGACTGCCCCAAAACCGTCTGACCACTGGACCCGCCGAAAAGGCACGCTTGTTCTTCCTCCTTGCTTGGTTCCATGCCGTCGTGCAAGAGCGACTCCGCTACCTGCCCTTGGGTTGGTCGAAGGGGTACGAGTTCAACGACTCGGACTTCGACGCCGCGCTCAACACGATCGATCTTTGGCTCAACGCGCTCTCCAAGGGCAAAGCGAATATCGATCCGGCTCAGATTCCATGGGTAGCGCTCAAGACGTTGGTGAAGCAGGCGGTGTACGGAGGCCGAGTCGACTCGGACTTCGATCAGCGGGTTGTTGACGCCTTTGTCGACCGTATATTCTCCCCTAGAGCCTATGATCCCGATTTCGCGCTGGTGGAGGGTAGCTTGGCAGTACCGGAGGGAACGCAGATTGGGCAGTTAATCACTTGGGCGCAGGCCCTACCAGAAAGAGAACCACCCGCTTGGCTGAGTCTGCCAGCGAGCGCTGAGAGCGTCGTCGCTGCTGCCGAGGGTGAGCCAACATGCGTGCGAGATGAGACCGTTGCTGATGTGCAGGCGAGGCAACTGTTGTCAAGCTGCGAAAGATGCGCACCACGGACGACGATGACGACGAGACTGCTGGAGCGACGTCTTCCGCCTCGGCTCGACCGGGATGGATGAACACGCTCAAGACTTACGCAGAGGAATGGCTCGACACACTGCCGAAGACTCTCACTACGCCTCCAGCCGAATTGTCACCGCTTGCTCGATTCTTCGCTAGAGAAGCGGCGACTGGACAGAAATTGCTCAGCAGGATCAGACAAGATCTGGAGCAGCTCAAGGGCGTCTGTGCGGGTGATGTGAAGCAAACGAATGAGCTAAGAGCGTTGATGTCGGATCTGAACAAGGGTAAGCTAATTGCATCGATGCCGGCAGGAGGCAAGCTCACGGGCAGGAAAGGTGCCGGCCCACTGGAAGAAGTACAAGACCCCCCGAGGCATCTCTATCGGAGCTTTCATTGCCGATCTCAAGAACCGACTGTCCCAGCTCGAGACGATCGCGACAGACCCGACTCGCAGAAGAGGTATCTGGCTGGGAGGCCTCTTCCAGCCTGAGGCATACATCACTGCCACGCGTCAAGCCATCGCGCACCAGAAGGGATGGTCGCTCGAGCAACTGGTGCTCAGCCTGGACGTTGAGGAGTCGGCAGGAGCCGAGTCGTTTGTGGTGGAAGGTAAGCAGCGGAACCTTGAGAGAATGACCAGGAAGTTAATGCCAGGCTTGAAACTAGCCGGAGCCGCCTGGAGTGACGGTCGCCTGAAGTTGAGCGATGGTCAACCGGTTTCTCTCAAGGCATCTCAAATCACCTGGACGAAGCGAGAAGTGGAGACCAAGAAGCAGGAAGGAGTCAACCTGCCGGTGTACTTGAACGGCGATAGGAGCGATGTGCTCTTCAGCATTGACCTGGACACGGATGGAGTGGGCCAGGATGTCGTTGCGCAGAGGGGACTGTGCCTGACTGCTGCTTGATAGATAGTGCTATGCACATACTGTATGGACTGCCCGCCCTAGCATCCATGACAACAGCCACGTGAAGCCAAAGAAGGCTGTCAAGTGGCAGAAAGCTACACGTATGGCTTCAGATATCCATACACAGATCAATTTCATCCTTCCATGTTACAATGCCCAGGCCGCAGAGCGCACCAGTGTGGCTGTAAGGGCGTCGCCTGGACACCTTCACTGACGAGCCGGTATCGGAGGTCTTGTATACGTGGCAGTGCATCAAGCTGACCTGCAACATCAGCCCACGACTTATCACGATGGTCCTTGAGGCGCGAGGCTCGGATGCGAGGAAGAAAGACCACGGGGACATACTATGTGGGTAGCCCTCCTCGCCTGGGGGCGTCCAGAACACCTCCGAGAAGGCAGCTGCGCGGGGCCACATAACGTTTTCGAGGTTTGTTTTGTCGATCTGTTCCGTCCAGAGGGACGTTTGACCTGTCGTCAACTCGACACAGGTCTGGAAAGCTCAATGAAGGAAGGAAAGGGCGAGACATACCGCCCAGTACGAGGTGTCTTTGCGCTTCCGTTACATTCGCATAAGGGTCGAAGCTGGAGTGAGCGGTGGCATGACATGCGAGGAAGCGACTTGCGAATGAATCTGCGCCCAAGATTTGTACGGATCACACCAGCTGTTCCCGCCTTTTTCCATCCCTATCCACCCGCCCAGACCGCAATCGAGGTAAAAGTAATCTGACGATGCGTGGACCAACCGGAACCTACGGTCCAGCACATCATTCGCATCTGCCTGGCCTCGCCAGGCGTAGATGATAGTGTCATTCCGCAAGGAGGTCACGTTATGGTCGAGTACCTAGCAGCATCAACCAAGCCACACAAGGCTTCATCGACGCTATGGCGTACCATCTCTTGCCAGACAATCGCCGTCTTCTGCGACCGATGAAGAGCATCGTGAGACTTGCTCGTGAACCGGTCGAGAGCTTGGTCGAACGTCCACCCATTCTCCCTGAGGATGTCCGTCGTTTGCTCATCGTCCATCTTGCATCAGCGCGACTAGCCGGCGGGAAACGTACAGGTGCAAGGACAGGAAATGGTCACGCACCATGCACTCGACGTTGATCTCGTCCCCTCCCGTACCGACGTACTTGCTGCTCACGACGCCGCTGAGAGCCTCGAAGAGGCCCGCTGCGAATTCCTGCACCGTCCCGTTGGCGAAGCGCAGCTGCCCCGCGGGCGGTTGGTTCGCTTTTGAAGTCCACGGAGTAGCCTCAAAGCATGCCACGTATTCAGGGCGCGTCTCTGCGATGGTGGCCGTATGTCCCGGCGTGTCCACTTCGATCACCACATCGATGCCCCTCTGCGCGTCAGCAGGTCCATTGCTAACGCTGTGCCGGCTGACTCGCTTCTCCGGCATACACTATAAGGTCTCTGATGTCCGTTTCGCTGTACACTTCCGCAGGCGCATACGCTGCCCGAGACAGCTCGGGATACGCATCCAGGTGTAAAGGCCAGGAGTTGGAATCTGTGATGTGCCTGGGCTCAGCACTAGACACCACAAAGTGTGTTCACCAACTCACCAATGGAAGACATTCAGCTTCACCATTGCCATGATGTCCAACTGCCTCTTTAGCACATCGGTGGGGAAGTAATGCCTTGATGTGTCGAACAGTACCGCCCGCCAGCCAAATGCCGGTTTGTCGTGGATCTCGTACGGCCCGAACGGCGCATACAGCTTGTCCCCATGCTTATAGAAAAGCTGGCCAAATGTGGCTAGACCCCGGAAGAGCCCCAAGCCCGAGCCAGATGAGAGAGTCGCGGTGTTGTTTGTGCCGAGATACAGGGAGTACCGCTCCAGCTCTGGACGAAGCTCGACGGGCTGCGTCGCGGCCACAAAGATCGACGACGAACCGCCGGGCCCGCACGGTTTCGAGTCGACTGACAGCACGAGCTCGTCGATGTACGACTGGCATCCTTGACCGCCGACAAAGAATTCCGCACCCCGCTCGACGGAGAGATATCGGTGTGTCGTAGCTTTGAGCACCTTGACCAGGGCGTCGCTGGCGGTTATTAGATCACGAGGAAAGTGATCCCCGTCGTATCCGATCCGAAAGTCGGCCGACAAGCAGATTGTGCTGTTACCCACTGTATACTCGGCGGGACGGGGTACGACACCGATGAATGGCTGCGACGTCGTGTTTCGCTCGATGGTCGTCCCGCCCAAGAGGATAAGCGGAGCTAGGAGCAGCATCTCCGCTTTGCCCTGCCAATAGCGCAGGAGGCCTCGAAGGTATCCGACGAGGAGCGCATGAAGTGCAGTGAGAGAAGACAAGTGATCGATGACGGAAAACAGCACCATATTGCCGAGCAGCGAGGACAGGGCTTCCTATGCGCTGGTGGGTGTTGACTGAGGGGTTTGTTTGGTTCCTTGCCGAAAGAGGGAGCCGTAAGACGCCAAGACTAGCGCAGGCGTGCGTGCATGTGTGAGGTGAGTGATACACCAGTGGACAAAGGTTCCCGCACCTCAGGTGCGGAATGTGAAGTGAGCGCTTCAAACGAATGTGATGATGGTGACGTCGAAAGTGATGGAATCGATATGAAAGCAAGCGGCTCCTGCATGCCGAGATGATGGGCGATTCGCTGGGCGCGGGAGATTACTCTCAAAGCTTACAAGCAGACCGTTCCCCAATGAGAGTCTGAAGCTGACCGAGGTAGGACTTTGGCAGGTTGTCGCGTTGAAGCTTGCCTGGTAAGGGGAGCAGGGGATGGCTGCGAGAGTGGGCAGGGAGCGCTTTCTCCCGCATATTCCAAGACCCCTCTATCCCCTCCTCTACCTCTCTCCTGCCGCTTTAAAGCTCGTTCGATGATGATGTACAAATATGCATGCCAACGCCATGGCGATGCGGGCGTAAATGGTTGCCATGCTCGTGCCTTCGTTCACCATGGACGGTGTCCTCCACCTCGCATGCATTCTCCTACTGATTCTGGCGCACCCCGCATGAACTTCCGTCAAACATGAGTGTGGACAAAGTCGATGATCGGCTGAACGACCGTCGACCACTCGGAGCTCGCCGGGCCCTGGCGTCAGCTCTTGTATCGCGGTGCTGCTCAGAGCCATGGGCTCCGACCGGCAACAAGGATAGCAGCCAGAACTCACGTCGATTCTCTGGTCGAACCCATGTGGCTCGCCGTCAAAGTACCTTGCCTGCACTGGAACGCCCACCTCTTTGAGCTTCTGCTCGAACCGGTAACTCTGGTCCACCGGTACAAGCGCGTCACCTGTGCCGTGCAGAATGAAGCACGGGGGGTACGCATTTGCTCCTTCCTTTTCCTTCTTGACCAGCATATGCAGGGACGAGTGTTCTCGGCACCGCTCGTCGAACTCGTCTTCCGTCGCACATTCCTCTTTGCGCAGAAGCAAGGTGACCCGCTTCCCTTTCGCAGTGGTGTAGTCGTACAGGTCGCAATCGAAGGTAGCAGCCTCGAGATCCAGCTGGAGGTCCTCTTTGCCCCAAAACGATCTGAGCACCTCGGCTGGGAGGCCCAAGTGGAACCGTGCCGGCCGGGCGTGGGCGGCTCGACTGGGATCTCGGTCCTGGATTGCTACTTCAAGTCTCTTCTCCAAGTCCTCGCGGCCTTTGAGATCGATAGCGCCCGGATAGGGGCTGTAGAAGTGAGGGTCGAGAAAGTCTACGACTCCGTAGACGTCCAGCACGGCCCGAGGTGACGGTTTGAGGTGGTGTCCCATCAGAGTCGAGAGTGTCCCGCCGGCCGAATCTCCCCCAACCCAGTACTTCTCGATGTCGATGCCGGGGACGATCGAAGGCAGGTTCTGGCGACACCATTGGAATGCGTCCACGCAGTCTTCGATCTCCTCCGCGATGCCGACTTGGGGGATGTAGCGATAGGATACCGAAACGATGTGAAAGTCGTCGCCGAAGGCAGGGTGTATCATCGGGGCGATGGCGTACGGGTTACCGGACTGCCAGCCTGTCCTTTAACACATGAGGAGGTTTAATTCGCTGCTCGTCGCATCTCAGAGCAGCATTCCCATGCGTTGGCGCAAGAACACACTTCGGTGCTGCCAGACTCACCTCCGCCGTGAATCCAGATGAGCCATCCCGTACCCTCACCGCCCTTCCTCGCGGGCCAGATTCGGACCGGCAACTGAACCCCGCTGACGACCTTGTACACCCGATCTTGGAAGCCCGGTCGACATGGGTTGAAGTTGGTGCGCAGGGTATTGCTGGGAGTGACTTGGACGCTCATGATGATGTGTATGGAGGGATACGACTGGGGATATGCATGGCAAGTATATGATATCGAGTGCATGGGTTGCATAGACACCTAACCGGTTCGGCGCCGGGTGGCCGGACCGCGTCCCGCTTTGGCCCCGTGTACCTCCGCGGCCTTTAGCATTGGCCCAACATCGTGTCCTGTGGCCTGCTACCAGACGTAAGTAATGCCGTATGAGGTCCAGCACCATCGCTCTGCGATGCATGCGCATACATGTCGTTAGATCATTGAGGGATGCGCGAAATACAGGCACGGCGATGGAGGACGCGCTGTTCCCCGCATCTACCTTTTCTACTCTTCTCAACGAGGATCATCCTCTACTCAGACGCCAAGTCTGTCCCCGCCATATCAGCTCAATGTACCAGTCGTGCCGCGTACGCTCCACATGACCCCTCGCAAACGTCGCACACCCAACTACAAGCACGTCTGATCTCAAAGCTGCAGGATCGACAGCTTCTGCCCGTGCACTGCCCCAACCCAGTCCCCTTGGTCCGTGAAGGCCAGGTTGTTCACCTCCGCCTCCGCCGACCAAGCTTTCGAAGGCAATATGTCCACGGACTTCACAGGCGACGGAGTCCTGTTCGCGGCGGGCGTGGTGGGTGGAGAGAGAGCGTAAGACGGACTCGGCCCATTCGTCGCCCGAGAGTCTGATCTAGCGGTAGGAAGTGGACCTGTGAGGTCGTACATGAGCAGCTGGCCGTCGTCGCCTGACAACATCAGCGACAATCCGATTTGTCAGACCGATGCTCCGTTACGGAGGCATCGTGCAAGGTAAGACGTACCGCAACTCGCGATCCAGCCTCCTCCGGATCCCTCCTTCCCTCCTGCCCCCCAAGAGATCGCACCTAGCGGCGCCGTGTGACCCACGAGCTCGGCAACTGGCTGACCGGGGGATCGCATATCGAGGATGTACGTCTTGCTGTCGTCCAGGCCAAAGCAGGCGAGCATGTGCCTGCGACGTAAGTTTAATTCACAACATCGGAGTAGCGCTACTCACTGCTCGGTGTTGCTGAAAGCAATCCTGGTCAATGGTGCGCCCCCGACAGATTCGTACAGAATTGTAGAGTGCTCCAGCTGACGCAGGTCGAAAGCTCGAAGGGATCCGTCTGCTCCGACCGAGACGAAGATGTCAGGGGATTGGGGGAGCCATGCGCTATCGTAAGCTGCGGGCTACGATACCTCTGATTTCGACTCACAGATCATACACCGCTCTATCGTGCGCAATGAGTTGGGTGATAGCCTGCGAGCTGTTGATATCCCACAACGTTGCTGTAGTATCTATGGAGCAAGTAACAATATTCTCTGGGCGGGTTGGGTTCCACGAGAAGGACGTGATGGGCGGCAGGCTAGTCTGCGGGGATTTGCTCTACCCGTCAACTTCATCTCCGAGAGGAGATCGCGAGCTCACATTTGTTAGGACGCTGCGAGTGTTCAGGATGTGCTGCGGACCGCCCCGTGCTCCGCCGACATAACTGCTCCTCTCTCCGTTCCAGTCCACCGCCAGGTCCCATATCCTCAAAACGTCTCCCGTAGTCGCGAGTAGCTCTGCTGCGCCGTCTCCATCCGCATATGCATTCCCCAGCACCGACTGGGTTGGCTCCCATCCCACTTTCGTAGCGGGAAATGTGAGGTTGACACTAGCGATCTGTTGCAGCTGGTCCGGCCTGCCCGATATCTGATCAACGATCAGGAGCTTGTTCGCCGGCCCGGGGATCAGTGTCGAGAGCGCCGTCCTAAGCTGATGTTGCGGGTTGTGGGAGAACGCGATGCCATACAACGGGTCTGTCAAAATCAGCCCTGGAGCAGGCGAAGGGGTCGGGCGTCATATGGCTGATAACGGTCACGTACATTGCGACTCGTACTGCACGAAACCGGCTTGCGTCATGTTGGTCAAGCACTGGTTTCTGCAGGGGGCGAGGGACGGTTGTGGGGGGTTAGCGGATCATGCGTGAGGGGCAGAAGTGATGTGAGGCCGAGGTGGTGGGTAGGCTTATGGGTATGGTCGGATAGCATCATCGTCCTTCCTCCGCGCCTCGCCCTTTGTTATTGCCATTCCACCTTGATACTTCCACCCCGCGTACATCCACTCTTCCCGACCCCTCTCACACTTCATGTCCTCTCAGGACTATGTACAGAAGTATGAGAGACGCCGCTCACTGAGGAACAAGGTCGAGCAGTACTGGCTAGACGAGGCGAAGCGTATGTCCACAGCTCATCCTTTAGCCAAAGCGCAAAAGCTGACGATCAGGTCCTGCCGGATCCCTCGACTCTTCTCTCAAAAAGCACACGACACTCATCAATCGACTCAAGTCGTCGCTTCTGGTCGGACCGTCCGATGCGCTCATCAAGGAGATCGACGGCCTCACACTCACCAAGTACTTGGAGGAGATTGTAGCTGCCGTGGTGGAGGGCGCATCGAAGGGCAAAGGAGATCCAGAGGTCGCCGTTGATGTGAGCTGCTTGAGCGTGTTCTTTATGGGACTAATGATCAGGTCATAGTCCATCTGCACACTCGGCTCACGCCCGACTTCCTCCCCCTTCTGCTACCTCCTCTTCTGGCTGGGCTCGCCCCAGTACCGGCCGCGAAAGATGCCGACAAAGAAGACAAGGAAAGGATCACGAGGCAACGGGTGCTGCTCAGGATAGTCGCCGAGCTGGCTGTCCTCAGTGCATGGCCCGAAGGAGCTGCCAAAGGCGCAGGCGAACTGGGCAAGGTCTTGCAGGCCCTGGTAAGCAGATTTCGACGTTGTAGAGGAAGACCACATATTGACTCTCAGATGAGCGGTGACCCCCAATTCAACAACATGCCCCTCATTTCTGCCTTCCTCAAGTTCTTCTCGCGCGTGTACCTCGGACCGCAGCCGAAGGCAGAGGAGAAACTCCCAGAAGGGGTGCTCGAGCTTGTCCCGGCCGACGTGCAGAGCAAGATGAGGGAGCTGTGCGTAGGGTACTTTCATTCGGCGAGTAAAACCCTCGTCAAGGGTCAAGTGGTGGGTACCAGCTCGAGCCATCTCCCGCCTGCTTGCGTTGACGTCAGAAACTGCTCGAACAAGACAAACGCAACCACGAAGCGTACATCAAATCCGGCGAGATCTTCGAAGACCGCCAACACGCGTACGAGAAGATGACGAGGGCAGTCGAGCGACTCACAGCCGGCGTGCAGGTCCTGGCGGACTTGCTTGGACTCTCGCCCCCAGTCCTACCGACAGCTGCCAGTCTGTCGAAATCAGGACTTCAGATCGTCGAGGGGCAATCTTCGTTCACCGTTCGTGAAGACGGCATGCTGGCGGGCGGAATTTGGGACGACGAAGAAGAGATGCGTTTCTATGAGGAGATTCTCGACTTGAAGCAAGTCGTCCCGGCCAGCCTGCTCGGTCTCAAGGAGGCGCAAGTAACGGATGGAGAAAGCAAAGATGTTGCAGAAGCTGTCGATGCGGAGGCTAGGCGCAAACAGGATGAGGAGGACATCAGGCGACAGCTGGAGGAGCTGGCTAGCGATAAGCCTGAGCCCAAAGCAGAAGCAACCGACATGGCTCGAGAAGGATCCAGTGCTACCGCCGCATCCCCCGTTCCCCGGACCGTCGCGCTAGCGGAAGTGGAGGATGACCCCGCCGCGCCGACCGGCGAGGACTTGCCAATCGAGGATGACGGCCTACAATCCGGCCCCGCCGCGCGGCTGAACGCCCTCTTCGCGGCTCTGCCTGAAGCGGTCAACCGAGAGATCATCGACAAGCTCGCGGTCGAGTTCGCCTCGCTAAACTCGAAAGCTGCGCGGAAACGATTGATCAGGCATCTCGGATCGGTACCGAAAAACCGCACGGATCTGCTGCCCCACTACGCGCGATTCTTAGCTACTCTCGACCCGTACATGCCTGACGTCGGAGCGGGCGTGCTCGAGATCCTCGACGAGGAGTTGCGGTATCTGCAACGCAAGCGCCTGGTGCGCGAACTCGACAGCGTGCGACTCAAGAACGTCCGATTCTACGGCGAGCTGGCAAAGTTCAAGGTCGCGCGTCCTTATACTATTCTGCATGTGCTCAAGGTGTTCCTGGACGAGTTCAAGTGGAACATCGACAACATTGCCAACCTACTCGAGAACTGTGGGCGATTCTTGCTCCGATACGAGGGCACAGCCGGGACCGCCAAATCGATGGTGAGCTGCAATTATCATCTCGATGACATCAACTGACGCGCAGATCGAGCTCATGCGGCGCAAGCAGGCTAACTCACACCTCGACCACCGGCAAAACGTCCTGCTCGAGAATGCTTTCTACATTTGCAATCCGCCCGAACGCGTCGCGCGGGAAGAAGTCAAGCTCACCCCGACGCAGAGCTTCATCCAGCATCTTCTGCACGACGTGCTTATGAAGCGCACGCTGGACAAAGTGACCAAACTGTTGCGCAAGCTGCACTGGGAGGACGAAGAGACTTACGCTTTCCTTCTCCACTCCTTCACGGCGATATGGGACGTTCGCTTCAGCAATATCCCGTTTGTCGCTGGGTTAGTGTACGACCTGCAGCGGTACCATCCCGAGTTCAGCGTGGCCGTGGTGGACCAGGTCTTGGAGGACATCCGAAGCGGTATGGAGGTTGGTAACATGATCATCGGAGGGGGCCATGGCTGATGGGCAGGAGAACATCTTCAAGTATAATCAACGGCGAATCTCGACTGTGCGGTACCTTGGCGAGCTGTACATGTACCGCGTGATCAACGGATCGATCGTTTTCGACACGCTCTGGTCGCTGATCACGTTTGGACACAGCGAGGGGCTGCCCATACCGGGAAGGGACAGCCCCATCGATGCTGTGGACGACTTTTTCCGTGTCCGCCTGGTGTGCACTTTGCTGGATACTTGCGGTGCTTGCTTCGATCGTGGCTCCACTAAGCGGAAGCTGGAGCACTTCCTCGTCATGTTCCAGGTGAGATAGGAGCCACCAACATATTATGGCGCAACCTGACTTCAGCTGTACGTTTTGTGCAAGACCGATATCCCGATGGATGTGGACTTTATGCTCAACGACACCCTCGAAGTGAGCTGACTTACCTTGGAGGCTGACTATGAGCTGATGGCTAGGCCCTCAAGACATCCACATCGAGATTCAAGAGCTTCGCGGAAGCAGCTACTGCCGTCGACAACCTCCTCGCCGCACAGGCACAGACGGACGGGTACGAGAGCGCAAGTGATGATGGTAGCGAAGATGGCGAAGGCGAGGCGCGGGGACCGGCAGGTGGTGATGGAGTTGAGGAGGACATCGAGGGCAGCCCGGCGAATGGGCCCATCGAACTTGATGCGGACGATGACGAGGACGACGTGGTCGTGCTCCGCGATCGCGAGAAACGCGTCAACGACGAAGCGGATGAAGAAGCGCGAAGCGATTTTGACCGCGAGTTTGCGCGCATGTTGGCGGACACGACGGACGCGAGGCGGGAACGGAAAGCTCCGGCCCCGATCTTCGATACCGCCGTCCCGCTCATTAAGCGCCGAACAGGGGCAACGGCCACGACCTCGACGTCTGCGACCCCGGCCCCTACTGCGCCCGTACCGGCATCTGGGTCGAACAGGATGAGCTTCACCCTCCTGTCGAAGAAGGGAAACAAGCAGCAGCTGCGGAATCTGGATATCCCGCTCGACTCGGCCATCGCTGTCAACTCCATGTCGCATCAACAGAGGAACAAGGCGGAGCAGGAGCAGCTCAAACGCCTCGTGCTGCAGAATGAGCGCCGACTGGGGCAGTCGGAGATGCAAGGTGAGTGGTCGTGTGCAAAGACGCCTGTGATGGGTTGTAGCTGACTGGCAGAATTTGAGCAGGATATGCGGTCAAGAGGGTTCAAGTTGCGCTATGCTCCCTCATAGCGACACGGAAGATCGGCGTTCGCATCTGTCATGGTCCTGCTTGACGAGGCAAACATCCTTGTGAGGGTATTACACTCCCGACAGTCCCCATGCCCACGGCGAGTAGCCAAGGGCAGCCACGGACGAAACATGCAGAGCGGATGGTGATGGCGTGGAGACCGGGAAAGACGTAGGGACGGGTTGTGCATGGCAGTGCAGCTTGCATCGTCAAGCCTGCGAGTTCGGGAGGGGCGCTGCGGGAAGACAGCGGGATGACCATGGGGGACGGGTGGGCATCTGGGAGCGACAGCTATCTAGAACGCCCTGGTCGAATGTAGGATCCCGCATTCTTAGCAAGCCAGCCCGTCGTGATCTTCATGCATCAAGGTCGTTATATGTCATGCACACCAACCAATGCTACAACTCGCAAGCTTATCATCTCAGTGACCCCTCGTCCTCTTCTTCGCGCCTCGCGTGCCCATTCGAAGATCCCTCGCGCCGGAGGCTCCTTGCTGGTCGAACAGGTGACCCCGAGTTCGACGACTTGCCAAGCTCGCTCTCGCCTGAAGCAGAGGGTCGAGGACGTCGTGGCGACCGGGTGATGCTCAGCGGGGCAGTCGGCGCAGGTGGCGAATCAGGCTCGTCGAGGTGCTCGAGCGGGTCGAGCCGGTCGAGTGGTAATGGCGTTGGCGCTAACGCAGGGTACGGCGAAGGCTCAATATGAAACGCTGCGGGCGTGGGT
This sequence comes from Papiliotrema terrestris, assembly GCA_019857685.1. Lineage (NCBI taxonomy): Eukaryota > Fungi > Basidiomycota > Tremellomycetes > Tremellales > Rhynchogastremaceae > Papiliotrema > Papiliotrema terrestris. The sequence goes on from JAHXHD010000481.1 coordinate 30,395, forward strand.
GCGGATATGTCGAACGTCAGGTTGGGGCGGGATGAGGCATCCGACGGGTCGGCGGCGAGGAGCGAGGAGAGGAGGAACGTGAAGTCCAGGCCGACGTCGCGGAGGAGCTGCCGTCAGCGGTGCGGCTCGGCGGGCGGGCGCAGAGGCGCAATGCCACGAAATGTGACGAGAGAGGCGCAGCGCGAACTCGAAGCGAGGCGTGACTTACCTTGCGGTTGTGCGATGCAACGATGCGCATGCATTCCTCGGCGACCCCGTCCGCAATGGTCGATGCGTAGACTTGTCTACGGAACATGTCTGCAAACGTCTCGATCTGTTCCTTCGCCCACGTGATGAAGCCTTGTCGTCAGCACGAACACAGTGGGACGACACCCAACCCACCAGACGCCATCTTGTTCTCCTTGAAAGCCGTCATGTACCAGTCGCTCGAGTGTCGTAGGATCGTAAAACACACAATGGCCAGCTCGGAGATGTAGATTGTCGTGTCGCCTTCGCACTTGATATTCCGCACTCGCTTGAGCATGACCTCTCGCCGAGTCGCGAGGAAGGTATCCCTTGCTTTGTCCGCCGAGTCTAGGCGTGCCAGCCAAGCCACCAGCCGGGAGGTGGCGGCCTTGCGCAGCTCATGCGAGGACAGGTCGTGCAGGATTTGCGCGATGAGGGTGGGCTGCAGGTGTTCTAGACGCGTGGTGATCAGATCCACCGCAGCCGGGTTGGGCGCTGCGATCCTTTTCAGATCTTTCGCTGATCGTCAGCTCCGCCTCTTGACAGGTGGACGCAGACTTACACCTCTCGATCAAGCCCACGGCGGCCTCCCAGTCACGCATGGCGATCGCCATGGTCAACTCGTCACCAAAGTCCTCAATCCAGCGCAGATCCTTCGAGTCGTTCATGGTCATGCTCATGGAAGAGCCGGGTCTGCCGGGACTCAAAAGGCCAGGATGCGGGGTAGCTCCTGCACCCTGTCTTGTCAGTTGAGGCTCGATACAAGCAGGATGGTAGCTTACATCACCCTGCCACATGCTCTTCCGCCTCTGCTGCTCCTTTTCGCTCTCCTTGCGCTTCTTCTCGCCCAGCTCCTGCGAGACCTGCCTGAATGCGCCGAGCAATGCCTTCTTGTCTTCTGGCTTGGAAGTGCGGTACACGCAAACCTCCTTGCCCCGGCGGATCTTCAGCGCGTTAGTGAGATCTGCATGTCAGCTCGGATCCCCTCGCTGTGAATTCGCTGCTTACCGCCCGAGTCCTTGACGTCTACGACCACCAGATCCGCCAAGACCCAACACCGTTCCGCAACCATCCGTCCCCTCTCTCGCTCTTTGCCCCTCTCATTTCCGCCGCCCGCCGCGGCCGTGACGCTCTTCATCCGCCTGCGCCCGGCAATGAGAAGCAAGTCATTCAGCAGGAACATGCTGACGCTCTGCTTCGCCTTGTATGTCGCGGCATTCAGCTCGACGAAATTATGCGTCTCGAATACGAGGTGTCGACCGGGTGCAAGCGGAATGTACTTTTGGGATCCTTCGACTGTGGACCACAGATTCGTCAGCTGCGCCTTGTACATTTGCGCGAGGTCCGCGATCGAGTTGCGCTGCGTCCGGCGTCGTTCCACTGCGGTTAGCCGATATGCCTTTGGAGAGGGAGAGAGACAGCGTACAGTTGCCATGCTTATCCAGCGTGGGCGCGAGCGTATCCTCCATGCCCATCAATTGCGGCAGGTCTTTCCACTGCCCGAGCAAATCCTTGAGCTCGAGCATATCGTTCTCCAACGTCGCAATCTCCTTCGACATCGACACAAACTCCGCGTAGCTGTGTATGAGCACACACGTGGCCACATCGAGCCATCTCCCCTGCTCACTGCTTGAAGACATTGCGCTGCAGCTCCTTGGCATTCGCCTGCTTGATCCTCATCAAAGCCGCCTTGAACCGAGTCTTCTCTTCCTCATCCGCGCCGGTCAACGATCGCCTCAAGAAAGCCTGCAAATCGAACCCTTCCTTCCCGAGCTCCTCCATATCCCACTCTTCTTCGTGCGTCATGTCCGCCGCTCCACGTCTCCGGATTCCCTCCTCGCCCTTGCCGGCCATGGAGAAGGCAGACTGCTGGAAGTCCGATGACGCAAACTGCCCGAACCTGCTCGCGCCCTCGTCGTCCTCGATCCCCTGATATGGGTCCTCGTCGACGGCCATCCCCTGTCCCGGCATGGGCGGCGGCACGGAGGACAAGAAGTTGTCTGTGCCTGCATATCGCATTGACATCCGCGTCCTGATCTTGTCCCCGACTCGTGATTTGCGGGCATCTCGCTTCTGGACGGCATCCCCGGGAAGAGGAGGTCGAGCGGACGATTGAGCCTGTTGGTGCTGTTGTTGCTGCGCGCGAGGGATCCCCTGCGACGGCCGGCGGAGGGACGCTGCCGAAGCCATGGTGATGCTGAAGGTGTTGGTGTCGGTGTTGAGCGCGACTTACAACAATCAGCGACGAGTGATCGTCATCGCGGTGAGGGAGAAGGTTACGTAATTGACCCTTCACCTCTCATCACCTACGGGGACCCCGAACCCCTGTTTTGTACCGGCTCATATGCATGAGTGAACCACGCTTTCAGCTATATGCCTCAATGAGAGGCGTGGTCTGACGATTGCGCATACCATAGATGCGTACATGGTGTAATGTGTACAATGACTGCTAGACCCAAATGCTACGTTGTACAATGTCTGTCGCCCCCGGGCCTTGCCGGCCTCGAGCTTTCCTGTTGCCTGCCGCTTTCATGAGCCTTAGGCGCCTCCTCAGTATGGTTGTGTGTCCCATCATCCTGACGAGCCAAAGTTGTGTCGCAGCTAGTCCCGAGGCAAAGGCGTGGAAGCCACCGTTGTGCCCAGCGGCAAGGCGTCCTTGCCCATCGTCGTCGGCGGGAGCAACTCGTCGACGTACCCAGGCGGGGGGATCCCGTATCCGCTCGCGGGCATGGGAGACGGTTTGGCATTGGTTTTTGGGGTGACCGTCCCGGAAGATGGCGGAGGCGGGATGTCCGTCTTGAGCACTCGCGTTGTCTTCTTCTTGGGCACCGGCGCTGCGGTCAGTTGGTGACCTGTAGACTGACACGGAGCCATCATGTCGGTGTGAGAGTTGACGAGACTCACCATTTGAGTTCTCAAACATGTAGAACCGACGAAGGAGCATGATCGCCTCTTCTCGAAGGTATCCTCCTTGGGCGATGAACGGCTGATGCGTACCCAGCAGATTCCTGGGCGTCAGCTAGGAAAGGGCCTTTGCGCCATGTACAACTGACGAGGAGTTTACATCAATCACACTCCCACAGCCGCCGAAACGGTCGTTACCACAACCGTAGATGACCCGCCCGATGCCGATCTGACGCAGTGCAGAAGCGCACATCACGCATGGTTCGACAGTGACGTAGAGGGTGATCGTGTTCAGGGGCGGGGCGTGAGTGGGAAGAAGGTGGTCGATTGCTTCGAGCTCAGCATGGAGCGTCGCCTGCGGTGAGCGAGGCAGATCAACTGATGCCAGCTCGTCATAGCAGTCGAGGGAGACTCACGTTCCGCCATTCGTTGGTCCTGTTCCTGGCTCGGGCAATGGCTCGGCCGTCCTTGACAAAGACGCATCCGACCGGGACTTCCTCAGCTGTGAGAGCTTCCTCCGCCTGATTGTCAGCTGCAGTCAACCTGGGGAGCCGCCGCGCCGACCATCTTGAGGGCTTCTCTCATCCATGCCAGATCGTTCGGATGCTGTTCTTCCGGCGGGATGTACGTCTATCGTGAGCTTGACTTCTCGACTCCAAGGCGTGCTCATCAGCTCACAGCGATGTTCATCTTGCTAGCTTGTAGCAGTCCAAACCTGGCGGGAATGCGTCGTCTAAAAGTCCAATGATCCCGAGTTGTGTGATGATGATGGCAGAATTCCAGCTTTTGAAATCTGAAACTCGTCCGCTCGAAATCTTGAAACTCGACCTTGATCACCGTCCATCCTGCCCTCATCTCCTCACACATAGTATAGCAGACACCGACATCGCTCTTCTCTTCCGCCCGTGTCCGTCCATATAGACTTATACAATATGTCTCTAGTCCCCTCCATCCGACGAGCAGTCGCTTCGTCCTCGCGATGCCGTCTCGCCGCTCGATCGCTGTCTACGACAACAATCCGCGGGGACGTCATGTCCGAAATCGACAAGCAGCTCAACCCGCGAGAAATCATCGAGCGCCGCCGGAAAGAGTTTGAAGCAAAGTACGGCGACAAGCTGCAGAAGCGAATGGAGAGGTGAGCTTTGTGTCCACGCTGGCAATCCCAACATCGCTTATGACGTAGTGAAGGGGTATCCAACCTGGATGCGCTGAAGAGCAAAGTGCTCGCACCGTCCGTCAAGCAGGCACTCAACGCCAAGAACGCCGTGAAGCAGTACCAGGCTGAGAAGGAGCTGGCGGAGGAGGAGGACAAGTCGATACGGCAGAAGCAGAACCAGGAGGCTATTGAGGCGAAGAAGCGGAAATTGGAGCAGGCAAAGGGCGATCGATCAGGGGTCAAGGTAGGCCATTGATCCACGTCTGCCCGCTATGCGCAACTTACAAGCAGCCCCTTGCCGAGATCATCAACCTTCCGCTTCTGCACATGACCCCGCACGACCGTGACGCGATTGCGAAGATCTGGACAGGCTACCACACATCCCACCCCACACTGTCCTCTGGGTTCCTCTCCGCCTTCCTGTCGCAAGACGTATACGCAAAAATGGTCGAGACGGCGAAAGCCAACCCTTTCTTCGTCCTCCCTCTCCCCCGGCCTGCTACGTCCGACTCAGAGGTCGGAGAGGTCCTTACGGACTCGTACGAGATGTTTTACCTCCAATGGCTGTTCCACCCGACCTCGGACGCAGCCCTGCCGCCCCCCGCCGACGGAACGACCAAGCCATTACCGCATACTTCCTCCGTCATCTTCACGCCGCTGGAGGAATTCAAGCGATCCGGGGAATGGGCGCAGCCGTATCTTGTCCTAACGCACTATCCGGAGATGGCGCACTCGCATGACCTCGTGCTCATGCGTGGGGAGATCACTTCTGCATCGGCGGGAGGGCCAGCCGGAAGCGACGCCAATCCGGGCTTCATGCTCTCTCAGCAGCAGGCGCAGCTTCTGGCCCTGGCGCTGCAGAAGTTCTACTGTACGAGCGTGGAGCTGCCGAATGAGGATGCGAGGGGAAAAAAGGAGAGGTTGGACAGGGCGGAGACATTGAAGGCGTTCAGGGAGAGGCCGCAGGATTGGGACTGGGAGGGATTGGTCGAGATGGCCTATGGGGGGATCGTGTAAGAGCGTCGAACGTCCGAGAGTAGATAGGTCAGAAGTATAGACGCGCAACGATCTGGCCACTTTCATCAACGGGCCTCGTTTGTCATCCGCTACACGAGGTCGTCCCATACATTGCGCGTTTCATGTTGATGCCTCGTGCGGCAACCCGTCTTCTGATCCCCCCTCCTTCCTGCCTTTCACTCGCCAGCTCAACATGCCTCAGACAGCACTGTACAGCTGTGCACTGGCACCCGGGGCCTAGGCCAGTGGCAGCGCACTGCCGGCGGTGTGACCTACGGGTTTGCCACTTGCGTCCGTGGGCTCGCTCCGAAGTGAGTACATTCTCTTTGCGCGTGCAACTCCAATGACGAACACTGTGCCGGGAGGCCTGGCTTTTCTGGTCGTTTCTGTCCCCTCCCTTCAAGTGGCCTCCTTTATCTCAGTCATAAAACGTTGCCCAGCAATTCATGGCGCTGCCCTGATGTCGTCGGCCTGTTTAATACTCTACCCGCGTTCCTTCAGCGCATTTCCTACATTACTTTTCCCCACTGCTCTCTTCCCGCTTCCGATTGACGTACGGGTTCCCCCCTGCACTAAGTACCTCATATTGCCCAGCCGCACCCTTGTTTTGCACGTGCACACGATGAGCAACAACCCCTACTTGACCGAGTTCGGCTCCACAACTCTGGGTGGACGGACCGCCGATGTTGGCGCAGATTCTCAGACAGCACCCTCATACGCATCGACCATCTCTGAGAGGAGAATGGCCAGATAACAAACTCGTCGCCAAGTTGAATTGATGTTGAAAACACTTGGACAAGGGGCGGAGCACGTCAGAGATGGCATCGAGGAGGCCTACGAAGAGGGTTTACTCAAGCTCAAAGCAGAGGGTGGACCGTACGACGCAAGCCTCTCGTTTGATGAGCAGCAGTCGACTCTGGACCACAGGCGCAAGAACGCCTACTTTGCTGAAGCGCATCGTACCGCATGCGCAGAACAGACATCAAAAGGCGGTTATACCAGGCAGATGAGCCTGGAGGCTCGTCGCCGACTTGCTCGGCAACGCAGACGTCGCCGTCGGTGGATCAAAGCGCTGGCCAGAACGGAAAGTGAATCCCTCGACGCTCGCACTTGGCGTCAGCACAGGCGGAGATTTGGTTTAGATGCAGGTAGAAGTTTGTTAAACTCGGTTGACATGAAGGCCTGCCCTGGTTCTGGGTGAATGAGACCATGTACAATACGAAAGTTTCCGATGCATTCGCGTACAAGTCTTGTAAACGTCCCGTATCACCACGCCCCCCGCCATTGCGTCAGAGCTTCACGCCCGTAGCTATGCTTAAGATCAAGAGCAGGAGCCCTCCAATCGTTACAACCGTCCTGATGCCGTCGTAGCGTTCCTTGTCAGTGACGAGTGGTTTCGTCCATCCATTGCGGGGTGTCTCGCGGGGTGCCCGCCCGGACGGGCCAGTCGATAACGAGTCGCCCTCCCTCTGTCGGGTCTTCGTGGATGTCTGCCAGGTCGCGAATCTCCTCCCAATGGGCGAGAGTCCTTTTGAAGCGGGGATGACATCTACGCTCGCAACGCCGCCGAAGAAGTCCGTGACGAGTATCTCGTCCGGGCTTGTGCTGGACAGCTCGGTAGAGATGCCGGGATGAGAGTGGATTGGGACCGGGTCGTAATTGTCAAACTGGCGTCAGCGCTCATTCTCATCCTGACAACAGTGAGCTCGACTTACTAAGTCCTGCAGCGTCTCCTTCGACTTCTTCTGTATGGTCTCGAGGTATTGCAGGACGTGGTGGGTGTACGAGTCAATGACAGCAACGCCGATATCCAGGTCATTGTGGTGCTGACCGTGAGCTTTTGAGTCCGACAGCCCTGGGCAAAGCTCACCGAGTACGAGTTTTCACCCAGCGCGGAAGACCCACTCGAGATCACGTTAGGCGAGTAGAACTTGGAGTACATGGTGTTGGCCTGGCAGGTGTCCACGACATAGAGCAGCTTGTTGAACCTGCCATCAGCTACTCATCGCCCAATCACCCCAGTCCACGCACCGCCTCTTCTCCGACATCTGCTCGATCGCATCGGCAATGTCGAACGCGCTGACTTCCTCGTTATCCTGGAACTTGAGAAACTCGTTCCCTCCATGGCCCGTCATGTAAAGGAACACATTCGAGCTCGCGTCCGTCAAGAGCCGCTTGCTCGGCGGCGTGTAGGCGGGCTGCCGGCCCGTGAGCAGGCGAAGAAACGACTCGACGGTCACTTCGTAGCCTCTATAGTCGACTTCGATCCCGTCGCCGTACAAGTCAAGCCGGCGGTCTTTGTTGGCGTACACTTGAGCCGGAAACGAGTTGCGCGCGTTGCAGGAGACGTCATCGGCGAGCATGAGTATAATGTTCGAGTCCGGCACGCCGAGGCGTTTGATCGTTCGGTACATGGCGAGCGTGTTGGCCATATGCTGCGGGTGAGCACTTGGGCGGAGCCAGCCTGAGGCGCGATGCTCACCCTGTAGTTGAACCAGTACCGCGAGGTGTCGACCAGCACCGCCCAGTTGTTCGTGTGTCGGTCTCCCGTCCCATTGAACAGAGCAGTCACATCCTTCTCAAGCTGCGCTGTCTGACCCCATGCGGAGCTCAGAAGGGCCAGAAAGCCCAGCAGCAAGGATGTGCGCATGAAAGGTATGACAATGCAAGTGACGATGCCATCAATCCGAAGGGCCCGCTTGAAACCGTTACGGTTCGGCGCCTCGGTCAACTCGTCGCGCCGGTGCCCGCGTTCAAAGGCATCCTTGGACCCGTCACCATCCATCAACCCACTTGCATCTCGCCATGATCACGCGCTGACTTTTCCCTTGATCCACGACCCGCAGCACCTCGAGTCGCCAAACGATGACGCCAGACTACAAGTCCGCCCGGACACACATATACGCATGGTACACCTACGCCTTTGCCGCCGAGGTCTTCTCGGCCTGCGCGCTGGCGATCTTCCTCCCCATCACGCTTGAGCAGATGGCGCGGGAGGTGGGCTTTGTGGCGCCCGAGCTGGTCGTGCCATGTACGCAGATGGATTCAGCGGAGGGCGAAGAGGCATGGGTGTGCAAGGCGCGGATACTGGGGAGCTGGGTCGATACCGCGTCGTTCAGGTGCGTTCTCGCATTCGGCTCGGCTCCGGCGCAGCAGCTGACGGCCAGCATGTACGTCAAGAGCCTGGCGGTGGCTATACAGGCCTTGGCTATCATTTCCATCGGACCGCTCGCGGATTCGCGTGCGTGCCAGGGGACGGACAGCAAGTCACGGCTAATACCAGCACGATGGCGGAAGAAGCTGCTGATTGTATTTGCGTACACGGGCGCCCTGTCGGGCATCGCACTGCTCCTCTTCCCGGCCAGGCCGGAGACGTGGATCCCGGTCGCAGCTGCCGGGCTGACGATCGTCGGGAACGTGGGCTACGCGACGAGCATAGTTTGTGCGAATGCTTTCTTGCCGGGTTTGGCGAGGGAAGACCCAGACGTCGTCGCCGCGGAGAAGGCTGTCGGAGTCGCCAGGGGGCCCACCTCAGATCAAGGTGGAGAGGGGGCCGGCATAGTGGGGAGAGCCGGGTACGGCGAAGACGAGACGGGCGAAGCGCAACTGGCATCGATCGGCGAAGGGGAGGGCGAGACGCTACTACCCCACGCGCTCGTCCCCGCCATCACGTCCATATCCCCAGCTGATCTCGCGCGAGCAGATCCGGACACAGACGTCGACGCAAAGGGTCATGAAACCCACTATCAAGCGCTCTTGTCCCTTACGACGTCGAGGATCTCCAGCACAGGAACGGGTCTCGGCTTCTTCTCCGGCGTGGCGGTCCTGGCGCTTCTTACGGTGCCGGTTACGCTGGGTCATGGCTCGACTGCGTCGTTACGGCTCGCTATTGGCCTGAGCGGGATGTGGTGGGCGGTATTCACGATCTCGCCCGCATTCGGTCTACCCGCCGGCGACGGAGCGAATCATTTCGTGCACCGGGAATCGGGACGAGGGTTCCTCGTCACGGCGTGGAAGAGGGTTGGGCGGATGATCGCTCCGAGGGAGATGCGACGTCTGCCAAACTTGTTCACGTTGCTCTTGGCTTGGATTTTCTTGTCAGACGGTACGTGACCGAACCTCACCAGGCCTCGGCTCAAGACAGGCTTCCATACCACAACGTACACCGCCATCCTATACGCCTCGACGACCCTCCGCATGCCGCCCTCGAAGATCATCATCATCGGCATCCTCGTCCAGCTCGCCGCGGTCGTCTCGTCCATATACACACCTCGGATCCAGCGAAGATTGGGTCACACCAACAACGCCATCCTTCTGCGTATTGTCATCCTCGCCCTCGTCTTGCCCATATACACCTGCGTCGGGCTCTTACTGCCATTTGGGGGCCTGCGGACCGAAGGGGAGATGTACGTCGCTGCGACGTGGTTCGGCCTCGTAAGTCCTTCGGCTCCAGTGCTCAAAACCGGCAAGAGAGGTTCGACTCACGCCGCAGCTCTACGGGCCGTTCAACAGCTACTCGCGCGCCGTCTACGCCGAACTCATTCCGCCGGGGCACGAGTCGTCCTTCTTCTCCCTCTTTGCGCTCACGGACAAGTCGGCCTCGTTCCTCGGTCCATTCGTCGTCGGCGTCATTGCAGATATCACTGGCAACATCCGGCTGGGGTTCTTGTTCCTCCTGGCTATGCTGCTGATTCCGGTGCCGGTGCTGCTGAGGGTGAACATACCCCGAGGGAGAGAAGAGGCCAAATCGTGGTCGAGGTCGTAAGGGGCACGTAATCTAGATCAGTGATCATGCCATATATATTGCTTTCCCAACACGAAGCCACGTCTACTGCCGTCCATGATCAGTATCCCATTGCATGGTATGATTACAATATCCTCAAGTCCCTCCAGCACGGCCCCGACCGTCGACCATCGGCCCCGTACACTCTATCATCTACGCCGAGCCTAGCTCCGCCAGCACGTTGACAAACGCTGTTGGGTTGAGAATCTCGGTGCTTCCATACGTGATCTTCTTTCCCCCACCACCGCCTTCCCGCGCACTCCGCGAAGCCCATTCGAGCAGGTTGCCATATTCGACATACCCACCTCCGCCCACCACAAACACGACGCTCTCGTTGTATTGCGACCGGCCGCGATTGCTCTGCGCGGGCCCGCGGCCTCTCGTGGCCTTCGGGTCGAAGTGGAGGTAATCGTCCGTGTCTTGCAGGGCCTGAGCCGATGCCGTCGAAGGCTCCATAAGCGCCTCAACGAGCCTCGTCACCGTCAACTCCTTCCTCGCGGGCAGCAAGTTCTTCACGCCCGAGATGAGATTATCGAAACCTGCGCCTGTGATTCCGCCTTCGCGTAGCCGGTCCGTGATCTGCATTCAGCCATGCACACCCCTCGATTACTTGCGTTGCCGCCACTCACCCTGCTGCCCAGCACGCTGAAGCCCTTGGACCAGTCTGCGCCCTGCGCCGGAGGCGCCACCGCCGGCTGACTCGCCATCATCGTCATGCGCGTCACCTCCCTGACCTTCTTGACGTACTCCAACGCGCCCACGTTCGCCCCCGCGTCCTTCAACAGCCCCGTCAACTCGTTCAAGTCCTCCTTGCTGATGTTTTGGTCCGCCATCGAGAGGTAGTAGATGATCACCAGTCGGAGCTGGTCCTCGGGTGTGGGTTTGGCCACCTGGCCCGGCTCGTCCGTCTGTCCCTGCATCGTCGCGATCACCTGCGCCTTCGTGCTCTTCCCGGCCCCTTCTTCCACCTGGAACAGGTTATCCAGCCCCCGCTCCTTGATAGCCTGCAGCAGCGCCGTCGCGATGTTCATATGCGTATCGAGCGTGTGTTTGCGTGCGGTGAGCTCGGGTAAGGCCGTGATGGCCGTTTTGAGGTTGGCGGTGTTTGAGCTGAAGTCGATCTGGGAGACATCGTTGACGTCGGATATACCGGTGGAGCGGGTGATCTCGGCTGCATCCGCCTTGTAGCGGCTCAGCTCGGCGTCGATATCCTCTGCGACTTGCGGGAATGGGTTCGGCGCGTTCTTTTCCCAGAAGAAGTCTTTCGAGTCGATGTCGTATGACTTTTTCTGTAGTCGGCCGTTCTCGGGGGCCTGTCGTCAGCAGCTGTCGCGCATAGTAAAAGAGGAGAAATCAGCTCACCTCGACGGTCACGCGGTTGAGCTTCATGTCCAGCACATCGTGCACCAGTGCCTGATACGTCCACGAATGCGACAGCATCGGCACGAGGTCGACGTTCCGGTCCAGAATCACCAGCACTATCATCAGTCACTCAGTCGTCCTCTCACGCCGTCCCCCCACTTACGAGGCCGCTGTAGACTGCTCAGACTATCCGAACCGTATCCATCCCGGCCTCCCCTTTGCGAACTCGAGGCAACGTGATCTCGCAACTTCTTGTCCAGCTGCCGCGCCACCATCTCCGCCGCATTCCCCCTGGGACATCTGATGACCGGGATGAAACCCATCGTGACGATGACGCTGAACAGACCCTTCGCGACCCGTTCCACTTCCGCTTCGATCTCCAGCTCGCCGGCTTTCGGGTCGTTCAAGACTGCGTAGGACGGGCGGTCCTCGATCTCCTTTGGCTTCGTTTGCGATCCCTTCTTAGGCGGGTTGGCATCCGGCAGGGCTGTCCGGCGGGGAAGGAGCGAGAACAGGTTCTGGGAGGGGACGAGGAAGTCGAGGTATTGGTCGTGCACCGACGAGATGAGCTGGCCGGTCGAGCCGGAGGGGTCGTTGGCGAGGATGAGCGATGCGAGCTCTTCGAGGAGGGACCGCGGGAGAGTCGAGGTGAATGAGAGGTGGTATGCGGAGTACAAGGGAGGGTTGAGGTCCTGCTCGTGAGCTCATCGCCCCACGTATAGTCATGCGCTCACCTCAGCTATACGCCGTATGTTCGCCAGCGTCGGGGAAACAAAGTAGACGGCGGGAACATCACCCAGAGGCGGCCGAGGCGAATGCAGCTGCATGTGCAGCGTCACGCCTTGTTCCCGCAAATCCTGGACACGCAGACTCGTCGCGAGGATATCCTTGCTGAGCTCGTCAAGGATGAGCACCTTCCACACCAACGGTCCCTGGGCATCCTCGATGCTGGTCGAAGGGGTCGCGGGCCGAGGGAACGGTGAGCTGGAGGAGCTGGCGGGCGAAGGCTTGTTAAGGTTGAGAAGTGTCAGGAGCGCATTCGTCTGCGACTGCAGGAGCGTCGGGCGAGTCATGTTGCCGAGCCGATGTTCCGGGACACGAGTTGGATGTGATGTGTGGGTTACTACGTTCGAGGTCGTGCCGCCGATAGCCTCTTGACATATGAACCCGAATGGTGACGAGGGAGCCGAGGTGGAAGCGCGAGCGCCATGTGTTACGTAAGCATGACCTGGCATTTGTGGATTCCAGTGACTTGATATCGCCACTCAGGCACGTCCTCTCGAGCTCTCTGGCAACCAAGTTGAAGGCGGGAATTGAGATTTCAATTGTCGCTTCTTTCAACCTGCTTACCCGCGCCGCTGTTGATATCGTCCGCTCCCATCGTCGCCTCCAGCACCATGGCCAGCAGATATCACGGCTTCCAAGGCGCGCCAGTGGACCACAACGAAAAGGCCTACGTGTCGCAAGATGCACCCAAGCGGATGTACGTGCTATTTTACATTCACCCTTCGACCCCTCTTCGTCCGGGACCGGCCCCTGCGCGACCGAACTGACTTGCAGCAAACATATACAATTTCAGCCGCTCACGCCCAAGCAGATCGTGCGGATATCGGAGGTGGAGGTCGCCACGGCGGAGCTGTATCAGCATAATGACAATGGGCCGCGAACGACCGTGACGAATGGGCCGCTTGATGCGCGGATGGTGAGCGTCATCACCCTCAACTGGACGTCCATAGCTCACCCCAGGGGCCGAACGAGAAGAGCGCGACGTGCTTGACCTGTGGAGAAGACGCGACAAAGTGCGCGGGTCACTACGGCTACATCAAGCTTCACTTGCCGATCTTTCACATCGGATACTTCCGGCCGACCATCAACATGCTCTCGTCCATCTGCAAGGTTAGTCGACCTCACGCAACCTCCATTATCGAAGCTGACCATCAGACGTGTTCGCGAATCCTGCTCACGCCGGCCGAACGTGCATATTACCTCACCAAATTCCGCCGCGCCAATCTCGAGGCCCTTCAACGGCAGGCCGCCCAAAAGGCCGTTTTGACGTTGTGCAAAAAGCAGCCGATCTGTCCCCATTGCGGATCCGCCAATGGAGTCGTCAAGAAGTCTGGGCCCCTGAAGATCTCTCATGAGCCGTACCGGTCGACTAAAGTCAAAGACCTCAAGGAGGAGGAGAAGAGCAAGATGGCGACTGTGGTCGGGGAAAACCGGGGCCTCGCGGCTGCGTTGGAGAAGAAGCAGGATGATATGAATGCTTTGAAGGTGTATGAGCTGTTCCGGAAGGTGTCGCCCGAGGTAAGTCGCGGCCTGTGTATCTAACGAGGCGGCGCGAGGGGGGTGGGGAGGTAAAGCTGACGAGCAGGACTGTGAATTGTTGGCGCTGCATCCTGATATCGGACGACCGGAAGATTACCTATGGTGGTATGTCCCGGTACCGCCACCTTGTATTCGACCATCCGTAGCCTCCGAAGCTGGAATGTGAGTGCAGTAACGGCTACACCAGGGAGTCATACTTACTCGCAGGAACGAAGACGACTTGACTAATGGTCTGTCGAAAGTCATCGAGAGCAACAAGCAGCTCAAGGTTGCCATGGACAAGGGACAGGGAATTGATTGCTTCAAGGTATGTCTTTGGGATTTCTTTCAGTCTTGTCTGCTGAACGTCAGGGCAATTGGGAGACATTAACCTTTACCGCTGCGCTGTACATCAACAGTCAGGCGCCCGGTATCAAGCAGCTTCAAGATGTAAGTTGACAGTCACTTACGCTTGTGCTCCGAGCTCACGCCAGGCTAAACCGTCACGGGGTCTCGTGCAACGGCTAAAGGGAAAGCAGGGTCGTTTCCGAGGAAACTTGTCCGGCAAACGTGTGGATTTCTCGGGACGAACAGTCATTGGTCCCGACCCGAACCTGCGTATTGACGAGGTGAGTCGCGGGTTAGCTATCGTAGCGGAATGACGCTCATAACCAGGTTGCTGTGCCTGAGAAGGTCGCCGTCAAGCTGTCGTACCCAGAACGGGTCACCGACTACAACATCGACCTCATGCGGCAGTGCATCATTCATGGATCTAAGCTGCACCCGGGAGCGAACGTGCTCGAGAAGAAGATGAAAGACGGCAAGTATATGCGGAGCGCTTTGCATATGGCGATCAAGGAGGAACATCGTATCAAGCTGGCTAGGGATTTGAAGGTCGGCGACATTGTGCATCGACATGTCCGGGATGGAGAGTGAGTCCACTGCAAAGGTTGTGAAATACATTCTGATCCGCAGCATTGTGCTTTTCAACCGACAGCCATCGCTCCACAAGCTGTCAATCATGTGTCACCGAGTCAAAGTCCGACCATGGCGAACGTTCCGGTTGAACGAGTGTGCTTGTAACCCATACAACGCCGATTTCGACGGAGACGAGATGAACTTGCGTGAGTGATATCGCCGCTTCACTCGAATCAGGCTGACGAGTAGACGTGCCGCAGACGGAGGAAGCTCGAACAGAAGCTCTCGAGCTCATGTCGGTCAAGAAAAACTTGGTCACGCCGCGTAACGGAGAACCGATTATCGCCGCCATTCAAGACTTCATCACCGCCTCGTACCTCTTGTCCAAGCGGGATCGACTGCTCGATCGACAACAGTTTACGCAGATCGTCTCGTACCTGGGTGACGCCAACATGAAGATCGACCTACCCCCGCCTACCATCTGGAAGCCGCAACGCCTCTGGACCGGCAAGCAGGTGTATAACCTGCTCATGCGTCCGAACAAGGAGTGCAAGGTTCTCGTCAATCTCGAAGCGAAATGCCGAACAATGCACGACCCGCCTAAAGGATATCCGCCCGACATGTCCAACAACGACGGCTACCTCGTCATCCGAAACTCGGAGATCATGTGCGGTGTATTCGACAAGAACACGGTCGGAGACGGCAAGAAGAACTCGGTGTTTGGTGTCATTCTGCGCGATTTCGGAACGGAAGAAGCGGCCATTGCAATGAACCGGCTCGCGAAAGTCTCGGCGCGATGGCTTGCCACCCAGGGATTCTCGCTCGGCATTGGAGACGTCATCCCCGGCCCGAGGCTGCGGATGAACAAGGAGGAAATGGTCGATAAAGCGTATGACACGTGTACCGAGTTGATCAACCTGGCCAAGGAGGGCAAGTTGGAGAACGCTCCCGGATGCGATGCGGAGAAGACGCTTGAGCAGCAGATTTCGGGCAAATTGTCGGGTGTGCGAGAAGCGGTCGGTAAAATCTGTATGGCCGAGCTCAGCCGGCACAACGCCCCGCTCATCATGGCCACGTGTGGTTCGAAGGGTGAGCTACGAGTCACATGCAGACGACGGTCAGAGCTGACGGGTCAGGATCGGTCATCAACGTCGCCCAGATGGTTGCCTGTGTCGGACAGCAGATTATCGGTGGATCGCGAGTCAACAATGGATTCCAAGATCGATCGCTCCCGCACTTCAAGAAGAAGGCGCGGGAACCGCCCTCGAAGGGATTCGTGCGAAACTCGTTCTTCTCGGGGTTGTCGCCTTCCGAGTTCATCTTCCACGCCATGTCGGGTCGAGAGGGTCTGGTCGATACCGCCGTCAAGACTGCCGAGACGGGTTATATGGCCCGACGTCTCATGAAGGCCCTCGAGGACTTGTGCACGCATTACGACCTTTCCGTCAGGAACAGTGTCGGTGGTGTTGTCCAGTTCCAGTACGGAGATGATATGCTCGACCCGGCCTGTCTCGAGGGAGATGCGACGCCGATCGAGTACGTTCGGAGCTGGACGCATGCTTGTGTAAGTGGATCTGACTCACCGGGCAACGGGATGGCAGGCTAACGGGGCAGAAAGTGGCAGAGCGGTCAACTGCGCCGTTGCTGCCGTACGAGGTCGAACAGCTCGCGAGGGTCATTTGGCCAGAACACAAGGTCCCGCTCTCGAAGAACGACGGACCGATCTCGGAGGAGCAGTGGAAGAAGCTCGCGCAGCTGGAGAGCGAGGTGCCGGTCGTGCGTAACGATGATCTGCGGGGCTCTGAAACACTGACAATCAGGCATGGCGAGGTATCGACCGGAAGTACCGGGAGAACACGTACATGTTCATCAAGGAGCGGATCGTCGATGTCATGGCGGACCAGCGAGAAGCGAGGGGTCTGACGTCCCAACGAGAAGCGCCGGTGCCGATCAAGGTGGCCAAGAAGGGCCGACGTATCATCGAGGCCAAGGAAGAGCCTCGCATCGAGCTTGAAGGGGAGGAGAAGGGTGAGTCAACGATTGAGCGTGCGTATCCGGGCGATGCTAACCGCAGTGGCGGTCGACAAGGTGCTCGAGAACGCCAACAAGGTGACCAAGGAGCAAATCACCGAGTTCCTCAACATTTGTCGAGAGAAGTACCTTCGAGCGAAGATCGAGCCGGGTGAGTGAAGCGCAGTGGTGCCAAAGTAGAACATACTTACAGGCAGGATCCACTGTCGGTGCCGTCGGAGCGCAATCGATCGGTGAACCGGGAACGCAGATGACGCTCAAGACGTTCCATTTCGCCGGTGTCGCTTCCATGAACGTCACGCTTGGTGTGCCGCGTATCAAGGAGATCATCAACGCTGCGAAGGTCATCTCCACGCCGATCATCGCTGCGGAAATGGTGAATCCCGAGGAGGAGTACTCGGCTCGAATCGTCAAAGGTCGTGTTGAACGGACGATTCTGAAGGACGTGAGTGCAGGATAACGAGACGGGGAAATTCGCTGATGTCTAGATCGCAAGCTGTATCGAGGAGGCCTGGACCCATCAAGGCGCGTATCTTGAGGTGCACATTGATAAGAAGGCCCTTGACCGACTGCAAGTGAGTTGTCGGACGTGCCATTGACTGTGTGTGGACAAGTAGCTGACGTGCAGCTCGAGATCAATCTCGAGACGGTTCGAGATGCCCTCTCATCCGCTCCGAAGCTCAAGATCAGCTCGAATGTGAGTGGCCTAGAGGGATCAGCCGCCTACGGTGTGCTGATAGTAGTCGATCCAGATGTACGAGCACACGTACCGAGTCCGTATCAACATCGATCCCGCCGCGGCGACCAGCTCAAAGTCCCCCAAGGAGAACACGGACGGTATCTATGAACGCCTCAAGCAGCTCAAGCGTGCCATCCCGCACATCCAGGTCAAGGGGCTGCCGCAGATCCGTAAAGGTGTCATCTCGAAGGAGGACTTCAAGGCGAAGCCGGGAGAGAAGCCCAAGCCATCCAAGTATACGCTGCTGCTTGACGGGTACGGCCTCTCCGAGGTCATGGGCATTGACGGTGCGTACGACGTGGATGAGCTGGGAAGTGTACCTGATGCCAGGTGTCAACGGCCTCAAGACGAAGACGAACCACGTCATGGAGACGGCGGCGGTGCTGGGTATCGAGGCCGCGCGTCAGACCATCTACAACGAGATTCAGCATACGATGCAGTCGCACGGCATGTCCATCGACCCGCGGCACGTCATGTTGCTCGGGGATGTCATGACGTACAAGGGCGAGGTGCTCGGTATCACGCGGTTCGGTGTGCAGAAGATGAAGGACTCGGTGTTGATGTTGGCCTCGTTCGAGAAGACGACGGACCATTTGGTGGGTGTTTGCGGATCTATGAGGGGTTCGCGGCTGATGGCAGTTCGACGCCTCGCTCTTCTCGAAGAAGGACGAGATCGAGGGTGTCTCCGAGTGCATCATCATGGGCACGCCGGCGCCCGGATGCGGAACGTCCCTGTGAGTCGGGCGGCCTCGGCCAATCATGATGCGAATGGTGGACTGACGGTAGCGCTTCGATCGTCACGCCCGCGCCGGGCCTGCCGAAGAAGAAGAAGTTGATCTTCGAGACGGCGTACCAGAAGGCCCGGGCGACGCTCGAGGAGAAGGCCCAGATGGATCTGAGCTAGCCTCGCCTGGCGCCTGAAGAGGTCATGCGGTCGGGTGGGTGATGCAGGGTCGAGGCGGACGAGCAGGCGGCGGAGTGCAGAGTTCCGCGGGTAGTTGGGTATTTTTACTCCTTGACGATACACATGCATATGACGATGGAGACGTAACGATGGCCACATATGTCCCCAAGTGCTTGGGGGGGACCATCTTGTCATTGTCAAACCGGCCGCGCAGGGCTGATCACAGCGATTCTCGTGCGAGCCAGTAAAGTCGAAGCGCCCTTGAATCCAAGGACGCGATGTCCGAGGTTCTTGCTACGCCCGAGTCTGCGAAGCAAAGCATTTCGTTGCGCATACGCAAACAGCTCGGGAATTGAACTTTGGAAATGACTGATCAGCCAAGCCCTGCTTGATCCTTCACTCCGCCCAAGCTCATCACGCCTCGGGGGAGGACATCGGAGATCTCGAAAGATGGCGCGGTTGAGCAGAAACAAGTACCCGATAAGATAATGGTTGGTTTTGCATTTCCGGCTAGACGAACCCTTTCCAGTCTACTCCATGCAGCAGCCCCTTTCGCCCCTGCGCTGCAAGATCCATCTTCGCGGCATCTAGATTTAGACGAGCTTCTTGAACACCTTGTCGGCGGAGCAGGTCTGCACGTCAGCTGGGTCCGTCGCTTTCGGTAAAGGCAGCCGGGGGAGGAGTTGATGGGAAAGGACGGGGAAGACGAAGCCGGTAAACGCGGGTCGGAGGTGTCCGCCCGTGGTGTAAAGGTGGGAATGGAAAGATGCGCTTGCGAGGGCGAGTGTGAACCCAAACTCACGTCGATGCAGTGCATCAGGTGGAAGAGCTCCTCGACGCAGTCCTCGCCGTGCCAGCCCTTTCCGGCCTCGACCTTCTCCGAGCAGTGCTTGAAGTGTTTCGAGGCCTCGACGCACACCGTGTCCTCGCACTCTTGTCGGATAGCCGGGGCGGCCTGTATGGACGGAGAACGGATAGGTATATGCGACGAGGTACAGCGCAGACGGAAGGAACAGATCGTAGAGGATCATCGACATGGGCGGATTGGCATCCGTGCGAACGTTGTGTCGAACGATCGGTCAACAAGCCGGAGTATTCCCAAACATAGCCATAGAGACAGAGACAGGGAATCGAAGGTGAAGCAATATTCGTGCGTGGTCAGCAACTATACACAAAGAAGCACATCACTCACGTCCTCTGGCTCCTCCTCCTCCTCCTCTTCCTCCTCAGCGGCATCGTCGCTGCTCTCCTCGGACTCCTCCTCCTTCTCCTCCTCCTCGGCGTGAGCACTAGAATCAGCATGACATTCCCCTCGCGGCCCCGTGTCCACATTCGCATGTTCACACCTCGACCGCACAGTCCGCACCGATCGTCGTCGGTTCCAGGCCGCATTCCAAGCACACCGCAAGCCGTCCGTTCCATTCCATACCACTTACGTCGGGACGAAGAAGGAAGCGAGGGAGGAGAAGAATCCACCGGCGGATCCGCTCTGCTCGCCCGTCAATGTGATTTCCGTGGACATGCTGGAGGTGGTGTGGTGTTGGGTATACGAGATGTATGCGATGAGTGGATGCGTTTTTGTCGAAAGTCGATTGGCGTACTGATCGGACGTCGGGGGTCAACGGAACACGCATTCAGAGCAAAACAGGGGGGGAGCATACAAAGTTCCCATTTGCTCCCGCTTCCGCCCTTGGGGGTGCCTATTCTCCACCTGAGGGACACCCCAATGCGCTCTGGCGTACTGAGATAGACTGCATGAACGGACACACGCCTCGCATCGTATAGTAAACATGTCAAAGGAGTGACTACGGTGGTTCAAATCTAAGGTATATCTATACACATACGCGCCATCCGTCGTGATATCGATCATCGTTCATCATCATTGTTCGCTGATAGTTTCGCCAAGTTCTCACACCCTCGTGTCCGGCTGCGCGGTTAGCGCTCGCGGCTAGATCGTATCCCCGGGACGCTGGAAGCTGAGCCAGGGCGAAGATCCCTTGGACTTGCAGATGGAGGCCGGCAGGGTCGAGTCGGCACTGATGGGCGTCGGGGCCGCCTCGAGCGAGTATCCCCGCTGGCACGAGTCTGGCGTTAGCCGGCTGGGCCTCTCTCTACCCAAGTTCTTGGACCGCCGACTCACCAATGATGCATCGGCCTTGCTCGCATCGGACCTCGTCTACGCCCGGAAGGGCTGCGCAATCTGCTGTCAGCTTGTGCCCAGCCATTGCAGACGCCAACTCACCGTGTGCTTCGCCAGGGCAGGCTCCGCACGAAGCAAGGTCGGTGGAGATACTGAAATCAGCCGATGGCCTTAAGGCATGTGGATGTGGGCTGCTGCTCACTCGGTGCAGACATAGTCGGACCCGATCTTGCACGCCTTCTCGCCCGTTCGGCATTGCAAGATCGCCTCAAGAGTGTTCGAGTCCGTGGTGGATCCCGCACCGGCGTCGTCACGAGCCGCGAGGGCGTCCTCGATCTCTCGCTTCCGGTTGCGCGGCGTGTTGGACGGCGAAGTCAATTTGGTGCACTTGAGCTTGCCGTCCGGCTGGTGTTCGGGCGTGTAGCCAGCCTAGCGTCAGCGGCACAGTATCATGAGACAGCGATCGGGGAAGGCGGATATTCACCTTGCACCAGCATTCCTTTGTGTCGTTGTGGTATTCTACCTTCAGCCCCGCTTCATGCTCACAGCGATTCCGCCGCAAGACTGCCTGATACGTTGCGGGACCGTGCTACCGCAGGAGCGTCGTCAACTCACCAGCGTTGGGGTCCGCACAGACACAGACGGGATTGTTGCATCCCCACCCGCTATCGCACCCCTGCAGCGTCAAGAGCGTGTTCTTCGAGTCGCCGCAGCAGCAGCTGTCGCCAGTCTCGACCAGGCCGGGCTTGCAGTGACAGTGGTTCCTCGGGTCGCGGAGCGGGTTGCCGTAACACCTCTTGCCGGGGCGGTGCCATCCACCGCCGGGGGCCTGCATCGCACTGGCGTACTGCGTCTTGTTGTGCGAGTTGGCGAGCGAACTGTAGTCGGCCCGACCGACAAAGTCGACAGCTTGGTCGGTGGCGAGCGCGGTCGTCAAGGTGAGGAATGGCGCGAGGGCCAGAAAGGGGAGGGAAAGGAGGGCGAGCCGCATGCTGGTTGAGGTCCCTATCGCGAAGAAGGAGCACGCGAGAGGAGAAGCGTTGAACAGGCGAAGTTTGGCGAGTGGATGGTGGATGGGAGGGCGGTGAGGTGAGTCTAGGAGCCTCTATAAGAAAGATTGACTCTGGGTGGGTGAGAGATTGAGAAGGACTCGGGGACACGGGCTTGTGGGGAGCGATGGGGTGTGGTGTGCAACTTGACACAGGTTTTGAAGGGGGGAGGACAAGCCGAAACGAAGCCTGGATGGGCCGTGGACGCACACACACGCACCCCCGTTTCTCACGTCGTCGAAACGGGACCTGGCCGCTAAGCATCGGGTTGATGATCAACCACCCTCCTTTGGACGAAAGGGACCCTCAGAGCAAAGCGAGAAGACAATGCCATTAGTACAGATCTGGCCCGTTGATGTGTCATCTGCAGCCGGATATAGTGGTCTCCAGGGAACAGAGATGACGGGTGGAGCTAGATGAGTTGTTGACGTTTCCAGGGCATCACCAAACCTGCTGGCTGATGGAAAGTGATTGATGGGTGAAGGGGCCAACCTCTCCAAGGGTCGCGAAAAGGCGATAACAAGGCGAATGCAGATCGTCAAGCCACGCTTTGGCGAGAGCGATCCGGCCCTGGAACGGTGCGTGATGGGTCCGAGTGCTGTGCGGACAGCGACGCGGCGTGCGTCATCCGTCCCACCTTTCCACCAGCGGACATTGAACAATGCAGGGTATAGATAACCCCCTACTTATGCATGTCGGTCGATATCGGGCAACTTGGCGACTTGAGTACACGCTGGGATCCGTTCCATAGGCATTCAAGTTCGGCCGCCACAACACCGACTGCTCCTCGTTCAGCTCCGAGGTTCAGCTCCGGGATCCGGGACCTAGTCGACCATTCCGTTCAGTCACCTTCGCATCGATCCGTCCGGAAACATCAGCCATAATCCTCCATTGAGCACTTTGTCATGTCCGGACCAGTCAGCGCATCAGGCAGCATGTACGCTGTGGCAGACTGTGAGTCGCACAGCTGCACCTGACTGGTGCTCAGCCAACACGCAGTCTGCCTCATCCCGATGGGTCTGCCTGTCCCTTCCGTCGGGCCGCAGATCGCCGAATGTCAGAAAGTCCTCGAAGCCAGCGGGCTCGAGTACAAGGTACGTGGCAGACTGCGCTCAACAGCCGAGATGTAGCTGACGCATACAGCTGCAGTGAGTGGTAGATCGCCCTAGTCCAAGGCCTCCATCACTGGAACTCCGAGGAACTCCGAGGACATGTACAGGACTGAGACCTGTCCCATCGGCAGGCGCGACGAGGATGATCGACCGCCAAGGGAGGAGATATGGCACCTGAAAACCTCTCATCGGAACGGGGGTGCGGGCAGCAGCTGACGTGACAGCGGCTACGGGACTAATCTGGAAGGTCCATGGGACCAAGTCATGAAGGTGAGCTGCACGAACCTGACCGGCTTCACGTGCCCGGCTGACGACAGGCGATTGGCGATTGCCACGCCGCCGTGCACGCCATGGGCTGCGAGAGGATAGCTGTAAGTCGCAACCCGCCCTTGGAGCTTTGTTGCTCCCATCGGACCATCCATGGCCAACAGCATCTCGCTGTTGCTGGACAGTCATCCAGCCAATCCTGCCCTGACTGCTCATTTCAGGCAGAATGCAAGCTGACCTGCAGACAGACATCCGGATCGGCACGCGGACGGACAAGGAGATCTCCTCAGGGGGCAACTTGGGCAAAGTCGCGCGGGTGGAGCAGATCCTCGGGGCGGGACAGACCAAATAATGAGGAAAGGACGCGACCTCGTGCGGGGGCTGGACGAAACCCGGGGACAAGAATGGACGCATGATCATACCGAAGCATTCATACAAATCGCTTCTGAGCTTGCTTGCCTCCGGTTGGGCCTGCACAAAACACAGTCACCATTACAGCACTCCGACTTAGACTACCTCCTCGCGTATCGTGCAACTCCTCCGCGTCTGGTCTGCCATGTTCTTGATCCGTCCCTCTTTTTGCGTATGCCCGGCGTCTCTCGCCCGGGCAAGCTATTTACGCGTCTGTTGTCAGCCATCCATTCACTCAAGGCAATCTCGCCAACATACAATAACTGTTCCCTGCCTGAGCGTAATTCATCGCCGACAGCTCATCCTCTGTGAACTTGTCCTGGTACTTCTCATGCGTGCGCTTGAACGACTTCCAGTCAGCTGGCTTTCACAGCGCCCGGCCGTTACGAGACTCACCGCAACACAGGCGCGGATCGACGTGGAGATAGGTGCCGGGTCTGAAACCCTTGGGGCCAGGACATCCGCCAGGAGCTTAGGCATGAACTTCGGAACGGTGTACGGGAAGGCCTCGACTCTGGGCTGTCAGCAGAGCACATCTCACTCCTTTTCATCGTTGCCACCGCTATCACTCACAATGCCGACGCGCCGAGCACCGCCCCGTGAAGCTGCACCAGCTTGGCCTGGTACTCCGGGTTGATCTGCCCGGGTGCATCTCGTCGTTTGGGCAGCGTCGTCGCGCGAATCTCGCGCGTGAAACGATCCTTGAGGACGACGACCATTGACCGCTGACTGCATCGCAAGAAACCGCTGAGCGTTCTGCCGTCAGCCGCCTGACGTGCTGAATATCCTTGATGCTCACTGCGACGCCATCTCCCGCACTTCTTGGTTCGCATCCTTTAAGCAAGCCGCAACAACCTAAAGTGAGCCACGTCCGCAGAACGTCTGCCACGCTTACATCCAACGATCTCGCCTTGCACGGCTCAGACAGCAGTGCCAGGTTGCGGAAGTACACAAGGCTGAGCACCGGCATGCAGTGCATCTTCGTCCTCCATGACTGCTAGTCAGCTCGAGCGTACGACCGTGTCGGCTGACTCACCTTCGAGTCCTGCAAGATAGAGATGAGGGAAGACATGAGCGGCTCAATGAGGTCCAGCGAGGGTGTGATGGAGGTGATCATAGCGAGCAGCCGTCCCGCAACGCGTTGCAAGTCGAGATTGTCATTCAAGTCTCGCAGTTCGAAGATGGCCGGCCTGGCATCAGCAGCCAGCCTGCATAGGGTGCAATTGACAATACTCACAGGGTGGGGATGATGTAAGGGAAGGCCGCGACGGCATGCACATCAGACAACTCGACCAACAACCAGTTAAGTACTGCCCGTAAGCTCAAGAATCACAAGCCTTGCGGCCGAAGTTGCTCACCGGTCAGCGACGACGTGTCGTGCTTCGACAAAGGCGCCTTCGGTCCATGCGGCCGATCCTCCTTCCATTTCGGCAAGCTCTCCACCACCTCCTGCAACTGCGGCATGAAAAGTCCCGAGCGGACGTGCATGATGTCCTTCTCCATGTTCGGGTCGTCCAGGACGTCTTGCGTGAGAGCCGCTGGCGAAGGGTACGAGGGGTGGAACTTGAGCTGGTCAATCGCGTTGATCACGCTCGCCATCAGGCCGCGGACCTGCTCGTCAGCTACTACGCATTAATGCTCGCAATCAACTGACCTCGGCGTAGGGACAGTCGATCGACTTGAAGTACAGCTCAACAAAATCGTCCGCCCAAGCGTTGAAGCGCCACTGCAGGCATCGGATCACCGATCGAACGAGCTGTACTCGGCGGGCCACTACTCGTCAGCCGACAACCCAATAAACGCGCCCACCAGCTTACAGTCAAAGGCTGATCCGCTCATAAAGTCCGCGCTGAGGGCCTGGTTGATACAAAAGTCCACCAGTGGTTTCATGCGGCGTGGATCATGGTCGTTCAAGACGTATTCGATCGAGACATCCCAGCACCTGCCCGTCAGCACTTCGTCCGCTCGACTTGTGACCCGCCCCGACCGGTCCTAGCAGTCTCGGTCGCACAAACCCACTTGGTTGTATCATGCCTGATGTTCGCGAACAATTCGGGCAATTTCGCGCTGAACCAATCCCAAAACACCTTCCTGTCCTTACCCTTCCACTCCTCCGAGCCGCGCAGCAGACCCGCCAGGAACTCCCACATCGCACGCATCTTGTGCCGATCGTACACCTTCTTCTCCTCCATCTCCGCCAGGTACGACTCGACAATGGGCCGCACGGCCTCAAACACCCGGAGGCCAAAGAGCTGGCTCAGGGAGAGGATGAAGTCGATGTGTGTCGCGGACGGGTAATTGCGTTGGTCCTCCTGCGCCCATCGATCCGCAAGCTGGCTTTAGCACCTCACTCATCAATCTTCGGATGCAGGGCGGGCCTCACCTCGGTCCAGAAACCATCCGCCTCGATGGCCTGGTCGTAGACGGCAAGACCGGGCTTGCAAGCCGGATCCAGCTGGTACGCATTCTCGTCCCACGCCGTCAAGCGCGTGACCTCGATCTTCTTATCCCAGGCAAGCCAACCGGACTGCGTCCTGTCCTGCAGAACTGCCTTGCTCTCATCTTCAGGCAGATCCTCCCTGAAAGAGGCAAGGTACTTCTTCGTCCATTCAGGGCCGGCGTCTGTAACCTCCATCTCCGTCGTGAGGTGGTCCACCGGCTCCTGCAGGAACAACCGTTCCTCGGACCCCTCACACACAGACCGAAGCGTGATATGGTACAGCTGTCGAGTGGACGCCCTGCCAATCAGCTTGGTCTACCTCAGATCAAAGCATTCGACCCACAAGATACCGTAATCCCGTATCCTCGGGTGCGCATTCCTCACACTTTGAGCAAAGAATCTCGCCAGTCGCACATCCGTCGGCCTATCCCTCCTCATCACGCTCAAAAGCAGCTTACTCGCCCACAGAGCATAACGCCAGTTGAGCCCCGGCGTCCTCGCAATCTCGATCACGCGGTCCACAAACTTGTCCCATTCCTCATCCTGCTTCTTCGTCATGTCGATTATACCCGCGTGCGTCTTCCGCACCACATCCGCACTTGGCTGATACCTCGTCCTGGACGCAAGCTCGTTCGCGGCAGTATCGACCCCAGTGAGTCCCACGTCAAGATCGAACGATTCGGGCTCCTTGATACTCGAGATCAACTCTTCCGTCGCTTTCGACAGCAGGGCTTGCACCGACGCCTTGTTCTCGTGGTGCGCGCCCAGGAGACACTCCACGAGCTCGAGCAGCTGTCGCCAATCGCGCGAGATACGCGGGATACCAACGTGGTTGTACCGCAGGACGTAAAGCGCGCCCTTCATCCGATCAGGGTCAGAACCCGGCTGGAGCGCATCGAACAAGGTAGGGAAGCACAAGACCCACGTGCCACGGTAGACCTTCGCAATGGTCTCTAGCGTACTCTGTGCGGATCGACGGATACGCGTAAAGGGCGAGAGGGTGAAGTCGAGCATGTTACCAATAAGCTTGTCGTCCAGCGCAGAGCGGACCCGGTAGTACGCCAAGGTTGTCAGTCGGTTCTGGTGGTGAACCGACGCGGCAGCCATGAAGATGGACCGGTGATGCTTCCTCTGCCCCTCGTACATCTTCTTGCTGGACATCATGCCCGAGTAAGCGTTCTGCGCGTTCGAGAACTGCTTGGAGCGGATACCATATGCGGTGAGGAGCGTGCCGATCGTGGAGACAAGGAGTCGAACGGTTTCGACCGAGTTATCCGACTCGCCAGCGTCCCTCATGACATTTGAGGCGCGGTGCAGCGCCTCGCCCATGCGTTGCCGAATGGCCAGGATCCGCTCGTACTGTGGGTCGTCGGCTTTCGTGAGGAGCAGTCCCGACTTGTACGGTTTCGGCAGCTGCAGGATCTCGGCGGGGAGGTATCTGGTGTCAGCGCTGACCGCAGGAAAGTATTCGCCAGCTAACGACTCAGCGACCTTGCCGCCCGTCTTCTTCGCCTCAATCTCGGCAATCAGATTGTAACTGCCCCTCAACACCTTGTCAATGACGTTCAAGCTCCTGCAGAACTCGTTCGACCATTCGTTATCGCCCACCGACCGCTTCTCCACCAGTTTCTCGATCCTTGCGGTTGCCTCGTCCGCGAGCGTAAAGAGGTCGAAAGCCATGCCGATGTCGTCCGCGGAAGGAACGCGCCATTGAGGGTGTACTTCGGCCGCTCGGTACAGCTTGCCCCACCAGAGCGTGTGATTCTTTGCGAAGTCTGCACGTGAGCTTGACAGCGAGGAGGCCCCCGGCTTCCAGCTCACCCTCGCTGGCCCAATCCT
The DNA here is from genome assembly GCA_019857685.1 of Papiliotrema terrestris. NCBI lineage: Eukaryota > Fungi > Basidiomycota > Tremellomycetes > Tremellales > Rhynchogastremaceae > Papiliotrema > Papiliotrema terrestris. Next base: position 57,996 of record JAHXHD010000481.1, read on the forward strand.
CCGGGTTCAACATGCGCATCTCGGTGAAGTAGATGGACGTCAAGCAGCTAACGCTCTTCTCGATGATCTTGCCAGTCCATGCCCAGCCACGCTCAGAGTAGGTAGACTCAATCATTGTTCTGAGGAGATCAACGTATTGCGCTCTGTGCGCCGGGTTGGACAGCTGACATCAGCTCCCATTATTCTCAGACCGGGAACGCACCTGGACTCGACCGGGGATGAGCATCCCATACAGGATAGAGGACCACCAATGAAGCGCGGCGTCCGAGGCGAGCGGGATACTCGTTGTCTGCGTTCGAAGCGAGCTCGCGCCGGACTTGAGCTCGGACATGATCCGCGTTCGGCAGATTGGGAAGAGGCGTTCGAACACCTTCGTCGCGTTGCCAGAGGCCAGATTTCGGACGAGTTCGCCGACCGCGTCCACGGCGTTTGAGCGACAGGTCGTTGTGATGTACTCCTCGATTTGGTCGAGGACAACATCGTACAGCTTGTCGTCGAGCGCTGCGAAGACACCTCCACATGTGTGCTGCGGTCAGAGGCGACTCGCCCACTCTGTGCCGCTCACTCACCAGAACACTCTGCAATGTGAGTTGCTCAATCTTTCCTCCCGCTCGGCCCGTCTTGCCTCCCTCCTCTGGCAGATTGCTGAAGAGCAGTAGCACCCGACCCAGAAACTCCGGCACCCAATCTCGGAAGACGCCCGTGCCGAATCTCGCTCGTTCCTCCATTTCCTCGGGGCTGAGCTCCTCCAGCTCCCGCTGAACCGGATCAACCGGATCGTTCGGGTCATCGGCGACGCGTACTCTCGGCACCTTTCGCAGAGCTCGTGTGCCTGGCTTCACATCGACCGCGCCTTCGATTTCGGAAATATCGCCAAGGCGGATGAAATCGACCATGTTCGAGATGGCCATACATGTCAACGAGGTCTTGGTGGGGTCGTTGAGGTCGATGCCGGGCAAGAGAAGCTGGAAGATGTCGCCGATGTACAATCCGCCGAGCCGCCAGACTTGCCGGCCAGTAAGCGGTTGCGCCAGGGAGGCGATCGCGTAGGTGACGGCTGGGGTGCGCTGGGTCTGCCGGTCAGCTAAAGACTTGTACTTTGTGGTTCGGGACCCACCTCTTCCAGTCCCTGCAGGGACGGCACTGCCCGTTCCATCAAAGCAGGCATGATCAGGTCGGGCTCAAGCAAAGCGAGCTTCTTGAGTGCCGAGACGGCGGGGCGAGTCGATTCCATGTCCTTTCTGTGAGCCGGGCACAAACCCCCTTTTAGACCACTGACCTTGTTGAACATTGCCGTCAGGGCCAGAGGTCGCAGGCAAAGCACAAACTCCCTCTTGATGTCCTGCGTCAAACGCCATTGAACCGGCGTCTTGCACGTCGGCTCCTCTTCTGCCTTCCATCGCTCGACAAAGTTGCCGGCGAGGTGGGACAGGAACACAGTTAGGAACGCCGTCCAGTGACCCGAGTTGCTTGGGTGGAAAAACTGCCCGTCAGCGCCTGGAAGGGCTCAAATGGCAAGGTTCGTACCGTCTCGCACGAGGTCAGCAACCTCGAGAGGTGGTCCAGCGCCTTGCTACCTCCCAAGTACCGCCTGTTCTCCTCGCTCTTCTTGCCGGCCACCATCAAGCTATCCGAACTCGCTGTCTTCTTCATGTCCGACCCGCCTAATAATCCATTTTGGAGTCTGGTTATCGCAGCGGGCAATGGGGTTGCGCTCCTGTAGCCGTCTGGAGCGGGCGTCGCAGTGCCCGAAGCGGAAGTTGCGATCGGGGCGTCTTCCGCCATGCAGAAAATGATGGTCTCTGCCAGACTTTGCACTCGGTCGATCGGTTTCTTAGCATCGAGGATCTTCCGGCTCGTCCGGCTATCGGCAATTGTTATTGACATAGCATTTGACGAGGCGAGGCTGCCCCCGACGGGCACATCTGTGGGTTAGACCAAAACATGGTTGATACTCCGGGATGCGGTACTCACTCAGGGAACGGAGACACTTGGACATGAGGAACTCAAACTCCTGTTCGGTAAAGATGCCGATATCTTTCCTGATGCCCGTCCAGTTCGGGTCAGCCAATCTGGGCTCTTCGGGTAATTTGTCCGGATTCGACCAGTAGTTGACGCCGTCTTCGTCTTCGACGATATCGCCCGCGACATCAAGCAGACGGGCTTTGTGTCCGCGGGCTAGCCGAACGTGGTTTGGGTTCTTTGCTTCCTGCTCGGGGGTGTTGAACTGTGCGCGGGGCACCTTGTCAAGCAGAGAAGGGTCTGAGCGGCCCGGGTCTACATGGGCAATTGCAAGTTGGCCCATCAAATCGGACGCTTGGTCGTCCCACAGACCGCTGTTGAGACCGTACCACAGTCGGAACACTACTGTCAGCCAAATCTCTCCGCGACGGTGCAGTCAGCTCACTAAGAGGCAGCCACTTTTGGCAATGCGAGATTGGCAAGAAGTGCACCAGGAACGTCTGAGTTGCGAGGATCTGATCCATCGACGGCTCGAATTTAGGCAAGATGGTATCCAGCATCTCATCCACGTCTCCGGGATGGAAGAACCTCTGCGCAGCCTCCGCAACGTTGAGGTACATAGGAGCGAGGTTGACCGAGTGTCGAGATAATTTGCTCGGGTGGGGAAAGAGCTCTTGGTACAGTGCCTCGTAGAGCGGCTTCCAGGGTACTCGGAAGTCATATATGTTCAATGATCGGTCGCTGCGGTCAGTGACAATGCGCGAGTGGATTGCATAAGAGATGCCTACCTGATCAGGCCGATGAACTGGTTCCCGGCGTCCTCGAGAAACGAGGATGAGAGACCAGGCACAACTACACATCAGCTTCATCGGCATGGTGAAACGGGTATGCTCACACAAGATCTCATAGGACATGAAAATGAGTTTGATCTTCATCTCCTTCTTCATTGGATACCCCATGCTCATCCATCTTAGAGTGTCAGATAACCGTTCCCCGTCCTCCCCACACCTCGCCCACAGGTGCATTAAGCGAAAACACTCACATGGACAAGGCTGCGTCCCACATGCGGAAGCCCAAGCCCCATTCCCGGGCTTTGACACATTCCACCAGTCTGCACGCGATGACCTCAAGGCGCTCATCCATCTCACCCAGGGTCTCAATCTCATATGGTAGCGAGAGTGGGAGACCGAGGCATGACAGGCGGTAGTCGTCGGGGTCCTGTGGGTATGAAGGATCATTACGATGAGGCCCGGCAGTAGGATAGAACCACCACGTGTCCATCGTAGGATGATCGTAGATACGTTCGTTAGGATTGTCGATCGCGTGGAAATGAATCCGGTCGTATGCGGAAGGTGGTTTGGTGGTGAGCGGGCGGGGATGGGTGATGTGGGGTCGATCGTATCGAGGATTGTATATCGCGTGCAGGAGGGAGTGGTGATTGGAAGAGAGGGTGGCATGAGGTGATCGAAAGTGACGAGGGGAGGCGGGGCAGGCGGAAGAGGCGGAGGACATGGTGGACGATTGAGGTGTAGGTGAGAGAGTACCCAACAGGTCGCGTCAGCTTGTGCTCCCTTCGGGCGATATGCGAGATAAACGGATGATGTTACTGGTGATAATGGAATGCAGGGACAAGAGCTCACCGTCACTTCTGTTCCCTGTGTGCTCGACGACACTGCCCCCAGGCGGTTGGGCACGGCGGATGGCCACGTTTCGGACATGATTCCTACTTCTTCGTCGTCGCCGTCTGTGTGTGTGCGAGCGATCGAAGCAAGGTCAGACACAAAGGCGCCCGGGGAGAAGAACCGAGAGAGGGATTTGGTGTATGTGTGTGTAGATGAGTCGATGCGGCGACGGTGAAGACGATTTGTACGGTATCGGATGGCCAAAGGATAGGTCATGTGCAATCAGCGCTCCTCAGGCGGCGGTCTTCGACAACCGTTGGCCGTGGGGGCGCAGGGAACATACCGTCAAAGTCTTGCGCCTCGTGTCCAGCTGCTGTCTCCTCTTCGTATTCTTCTTCCTCGTCGTCGTAGTACTCCTCGAGATCTTCGACGTCCCCAGTAGCGGCGGTCGAGTGGATGCCGAAACAGGGATGTGTGACGACTCCCATAAGTCTGGGTTTAGATGCCTCTTTCGCTGCTGGATGGTTCACGCAGCGATGAGAGAGAATCAAGGGGGAAAGTGGGCTTCTCTGCACGATGGCTG